>ML780559.1:515243-539090 GCA_009831015.1 Picea engelmannii | reverse complement strand
AAGCAGAAGCTTCTATTAGGTCTTCTTACATCCGCCTTATTCTATTTTATTGAAAGGTCTTATTAATATTGACCTTTATTACATCCAAATACATTGATCTACCTATGTGCGGGTTAGGACCTTAACACATTACAACACCAATGGAGAAGCTGCTGAAGAAGGATTGCCAGTATGAGTGGACAGATGAATGTTAGCAGAGCTTTGACACATTGAAACATAATATGGTTACAACGCCCATTCTAGTTTTTCTAGATTGGAGCAAAGAATTCCATGTGCATGTCGATGGATCTTCTATTGCATTAGGAGAAGTACTGGCACAACCTGGAGAAGGGGACATTGATCATCCATTAGCATTTTCCAACAGGAAGCTATCCACAGCTAAAGTTAATTACACCACTACAGAGAGAGAGGGACTAGCCATGGTGTATGCACTGCAAAAATTCCGCCACTACTTGTTGGGAGGACACTTTAAAATGTTTACTGATCACTCTGCGCTGCAGTACCTAGTCAACAAGCCAATGTTGGGGGGGCGAATATGCAGATGGCTTCTGTTGTTTCAAGAATATGATTTTGAGATCATAGTTAAGCCATGAAGAATGAAAAAGGGCCTAGACCACTTATCAAGGTTGGAACATGGTGAAGAACCTACCAGTTTGGAGGATACATTATTGTATGCACAATTGCTCGCCATTAGAAAGATTGATGACCACTTCGCAGACATAGTCCAGTTCCTATCAATAGGAGTGGCTCCAAGTGAGTATAAAATTCCTCAGAAGAAACAACTAGTGGTGCGTGCTACAGACTTTTCACTTATAGCTGGACAACTATACAAAATGGGACCGGATGAAATATTAAGGAGGTGTGTTATGGAGACAGAGAAACCACTGATCCTCCCAAAAGCTCATGAAGGCATTGCAGGAGGACATTATGCAGGGAAATCAACTGTGCGGAAGGTTCTACGAGCTGGCCTTTGGTGGCCTACGTTACACATAGATGCTAAAGAGTATGCCGTAGCATGTGATGTATGCCAAAGAATTGGAAAATCATCGTGAAGAGATGAAATTCCACTAGCACCACATATGACTCTACAAGCATTTGAAAAGTGGGCCATTGACTTTGTGGGACATATAAACCCACCAGGAAAGTGCACAGGAGAAAGGTACATTATTACTGCGACAAAATACTTAACCAGATGGGCCAAAGCTAGAGCAGTCAAGGACTGAAGTGCAACTACAACTTCTCATTTTATATTTGATGACATAATAACTAGGTTTGGATGCCCTAAGATCCTTATGAGTGATCAAGGTACACACTTCATCAATAAGACAGTTGAAGCCCTGAATGAAGAATTTGCAGTCCACCATCAAAAGAGAAAACCTTACCATACACAAGAAAACATAATGGTTGAAGCATTCAACAAGATCTTGGAGACAACATTGATAAAGATTTGCAGCGTGAATAGGGATGACTGGGATTTAAGAGTACCAACAGTACTCTGGGCTTATAGAACCGCTTGAAAGAAATTAACAATGCAAACCCCCTTCAAGTTGGTTTATGGTATTGAAGCTGGTGTCCTGATGGAATACTTAGTACCAAGCCTAAGAATTGTTGCATTTACAGACATGGATGATATCGACATTGTTCACGAGAGGCTTTCATAGTTGGTTGAACTGGAAGAAGACATATTCATTGCAGGATTCCATCAACAAGTTCAAAAGGAACGATAAAATGCCTATCATGGCAGGCACATCAAGAAGAAGACATTCAAGCAAGGTGATTTAGTACTGGCATATGACAGTAATTTTATCAAACACCTTGGGAAGTTCAAAACGCATTGGCTCAGACCATATGAGATTGCCTATGTTACAAAAGGAGGATATGCATAGCTGAAGACATTGAAGGGAGACTGGAAGGAAGGATTGGTGAATGGGATTCAATTGAAGTTGTACTATGATAACCAGATACCTCACAAATCTCAATAAAAGCATGAGGAAAAGGGTCCAAGTACCAGGTGAAGTTGAAACTAGGTACCAGAAACAGAAAAGACAGTCTGCACAAGGATGGAAAGGAGGCATAAAGCAAAAAGCAAGGGTTGCACTACGTAGTCCAAAGTCAAAGTAAACAAGAGGATCAGATCTGAAGTGCCTCGGGACGAGTCACAGGTGAGTGCTGGGGGCCTATTGTCCCTTGGTTATGGAAGGAAGTGAAGAACAAGGAAGGAAAAGTAAAAATCGAGCTTCACGGGAGACACAGTAATTGTCACTGAGTTGAAGTGAGAAAAAGAGCAGGAAAGATGGAGCGAAGTGTAGAAAAGAAAGTCGTTGGACGAGGAGATCAAGGATGATAGATCATCAAGGAAGAAGGATCGTGGACAACTCAACAAGTAGAGAAATCCATCATTGGATGCTTTGGAGCATCGCGCTATGAAGAAGGAAAGACAAGCTAGTGAAGCCCGGAAAAAGAGGGTCAAGTTGACCTAGGGTTTTAGACACCTAAGGTTTTGGTATCTAGGGTTTTGGCACCTAGGTTTTGACCTAAGGCCATCGATGAGGGATTGTAATGTATAAATAAAGGTCAAGAGGAACTGGGTTAGGTTGGTCATTGAGTATTGGTATGATATTGTTGTTATAGCTCTGTTGTGGAGGGACAGGATTGTATTGTGAGATCTTCAGCTATTGTGAGATCTTCAGATTTCTTACGTAAAAGGAACAATGAACCGAGTGGCAGATGCATTGAGTCAAAGACCTTGCATCTTTTCAGTGTTGCCTCTTCAGATGAAACTACGTGAAAAGATTCTAACTTTACAATGTGATGATGACTGGTACAAAGAGGTCAAGGATTTTATCGGACAAAACACAATGATGGTACCAATATTTACACACCACCGAACGACGAGTTGAGGATTTTGATCGTAAACGAGGCTCACAGAGTAGTGTACATGGCTCACCTAGGAGTCACGAAGATGAGAGTGGACCTTAAACCCTTATTCTTCTAGAAGGGAATGAAGGTAGACATAGTTAAATATGTGGCCAGATGTCTAGAATGTCAGCAGGTAAAGGATGAACATAGACATACAATAGGATTACTATAACCACATGTTATTCTAGAATTGAAATGGGAGATTATTTTGATGGATTTCATTGTTGGATTTCCACTGACGACAAGGATACACGACTCAATTTTTGTGGTAGTTGACACTCTAACAAAGAGTGCTCATTTATTCATGTGCATACAACACATCAGGCACCTGGCATAGCTAGAGTTTTCATCAGTGATATTGTGAGGCTGTATGGCATACCTAAGAGGATTATATCCGATTGAGGATCGATGTTTACTAGACGATTTTGGACTAGTTTCCAAGAGGCCTTGGGAACCCAACTTAACTTTAGTACTGTGTATCACCTAGAGATTGATGGGAAAACCGAACGAATGAACTATACCTTGGAAGACATGTTTCACATGTATGTGATGGACCCACATAAGCGTTGGGAAGAATTCTTGCCACTAGTAGAATTTGCATATAACAACAATTACCAAAGCACCATTAAGATGGAACCCTTCAAGTTTCTTTATGGGAAACTGTGTCAGACACCTTTGATTTGGGATCGGCTTCAGGATAGGGTCCTCGTGGGACCAAAAGAGATCCAAGAAATGGAAGATTAAATGAAAACTATAAGACAAAGAATCAAGGAAGCACAGGATCGACATAAAAGTTATGTCGATGCGCGTTGTGTTGACCGTAGTTACAATGTGGCAATCAAGAATTTTCTCTATTGAAACAGCATAAGAGTTCGATCAAGTTTGGAAAAGGGGATAAAATATCTCCTAGGTTCGTGGGATCCTACGAGATTGTGGAAAAGAGAGGCCCGTGGCCTAATGACTAGCCTTGCCTGATTCTTGAAGCATATGCATGATGTCTTTCATGTCTCTGTTTGAGACATTATGATTAGTGATCCTACACATTTTTTGACTTGATAACCTTCCGGGTGTTGGATGAGGGTGTGCTCACGACTGAGCCGATCTACATCCTGGATCATCACATTTGACATCTACGACGTCGAACAGTAGATGAGGTCAAGGTCCAGAGGGACAACTATAGTTTACACTTGGAGACCTCGGAGAACGCATATGATATGCACCAATAGTTTCCATTTTTTTTGGATAGATAGACTTATGATACTGTGATACACGTTATTTTGGCACTTTTTACTGTGAAACTTTAGGACAAAGTTTAGATCAAGAGGGGGTGTATGTAACATCCTGCTCTTGCACACACTGAGAAAACTTATTCTTTGAGGACACTTGCTTGCAAGTGATCTAGATTATTATACTATTGGCCTTTGATTATGATTATGAGGCATTATGGATGTGATTATACGTTATTTTGTTGTATTGACTTAGAGAGGTGCTATTGACTCGGTTCTCCTGAGTGTGTAGGATTTTGGACCTCGAGGATGCAGAGGCATCGATGAAACCCTTGGACTTCAAATCGATTCAGGGAGTGAACTATTGGGTTTTATTGTTTTATATATGACATATGTGCATCTTATTAGATGTTATGATTATAGATCGCATTTCTGACATGATTTGTTGATGATGCAGGCTGATGATATCTTTCCAACTGGACTCACATGTGGCATAGAGGGGCCATGACTGCCAGAGACATTGAGGGAGAGGTGTGGACAATAACCCTGCAACAGCCTACTAGCACTCCCATTGTGGCTCGATCTGTAGGTTAACGACTACCTAGTTCGAGAAGACCCACGATGTCGTGAGGGAAGACTGCGAGAGTCGCTCACGAAGATTCTAAGGGGTGCACAATAAGGCAGGGGAATTATTCCTTAGACGCCCTTAGTCTCCCACAGGATCACTTGGTGGAGTATTGACTCCAGGGGTTTTTTATGTCTACCAAGTCATTCAAGAGGCAAGTGGCACCCTTGGAGCACGCAGTGCATCCTGAAGGGCATGTCGCGCAAGAAAAATGGAAAGAGGCAAGTGGCACCCTTGGAACACGTAGTGTGTTCTGAAGGGCATGTCACATAAGAAAAATGGAAAGAGGTGAGTGGCACCCTTGGAGCACGTAGTGCGTCCTAAAGGGCACGTCGCATAAGGGAAGCATAATGAGGCAAGTGGCACCCTTGGAGCACCTAGTGCGTGCTGAAGGGAACGTCGTGTTGTTAACTAATAAGAGAATAAACCTAGATGGCCTTAAAATGAATAACATGATAAGAAAGATTTAAAAACAATTTCCCTAATAAAATGTCGCCCAACCTCGAAAATTAAAATCTAGGTCTAAAGTAATACTTGTGGTAAAAATAAAAATAGTAATAATCATCATTAAACATGTGGCAAAAAGGGGGTAAGAAACCTGATTAAATTATTAAAATCAAATTATTGAGGAATTTAAAATTTTAAAAGGTAAATGATTGTTTTGTTACACGTGCTAATTAAAATTTATTAATTAAAAAGAAAAAGGGGAAAAAGATAAAGTCTACACTTGCTAATTTGAGTTTTAGATAAAAAGGGAAAGAGGGAAATTTAAAAGAATTAGGAAACTAAGGGGAAAAGGGGGAAACATAAAGAGAAAGGGAAACATAAGGAAAAAACATAATGACTAACATAGTAAGGTATCTTGCATTTAAGAACTTTTTAAATTGAACTCAACTAGTAAATTAGTAAGGGGGTAAGTCATTAAAATGTGTAAGGGAATATGGGGACACCCAGGAGCGATTCTAGGATTGCTTTTAGGTGGGTGAGGAAATAAGGGTAATTAAATAATTAATGAAATTAATTTCTGGTGCAACGAAGGGAATGGGTGACACATGTACAGTGAGGATTTTTTTGAATGAAATTTTTGAACAATAAATTAAATGGGAATTTGGGAAAGAAAATGACTCGAAAACTCTATATAAAGGAGGGAGGAGGAGGAGGATGGATCTCCTCTGTTATGCGTAATGTTACGCTGCATAATTTTAGACTTGATTGACTTAGCTTGTGGGAGTTGGGATACCCACCTCAATGAGGAGTGGTAGCTCGGCCTTGCGAGGTGAGATGGGAGCTAGTTGTTCTCTGGTTTAGTGTGTGTGGCCCCTTTGTGGCTCGGGGGACTAAGGGGGAAGAAGAGTACCCATAGCGTTGTCTGGGAGGTACAAGTGAAGTCTTGTTGGTTGGCAAGAGGGAGTTGCATGGAGCACGTGAGACAACGACTCGGAGTGGACGACTTGGGCTATGGTATGCATGTTTTTATTCTGCATGGTAGATTATTATTGACCTTACACTTTCATTTATGTACTTTTAACTATGTAAAGAATGTGTTGACTTAGCATTTTAATTGAGAACTTAATTTCCCCTTAGCCCTAAGTTTGCTGCTTGACTTGATTCCCTTGGCATTCAACCCCTGAATGTTGTGACTGTCCTATTGGTTTTATTTATTTTTTGTGAAGAGTTGTGAGTTTTACTTTGTTATCATCCCTAGTTTATCAGTCCATGTGTGAGCAGTCGGCCAGGAGCCGAATCTACGGTTGTCACTTCGGTGCATAGCGACCTATAGATTCTAACGCATTGCTTTTCTGTGTGTGGATGATGAGTGAAGGATATTTTTTCCCAGCCACCTACCCTTACTATCTCTGTGTTGATTGATCATTGGTTGAATGAGTAAGTCTTGCGCCCTCTTGTGAATGAGTATTGTTGATTCATTGTCAAATGATTGATTTGATTGCGCCCGGATTTGGAATTTATTCTACTGTTGAATTAAATATTTTAGGCATCCAGAGTTAAATTCATTTTTATGGTTGGACAAACCACTTTATGCATCCAGTTTTTATTTAGTTATACTGTTGAATTTATCCTTGACCTGTGTTTTAAAGTACCACGACCTTCCAGCAAATCTCCTTGTTGATATACCTACGTTTTAATGTTGTAGGACATCGAATTATTTAGAGATATTTATAAACAATTATTTACTATATTTGCATGGCTTTTGATATGTCTTCTTGATATGTAATAGTGGATAGCAATTTTGTCATGTATTAACAACAATAATTTGGTTAGCCTCATCTTGTTAAATTGCAATATATAAATCTTGTTAGACCAGCGATTTCTACTATCAATGTTGGACAACGTTTATGGCATATCAACACAGTGAAATTATACTACTGACAATACTTACATAGCGATTGATGTTATTGACAACAAAGGTGTTTTAATATACAGCAATAGCATTTTAATTTGATTGATGGTCTGCGATTGGAATGTAGACAACAATTTTATTTAAATTGATTATTGCAGTGATTGACAGCATTATCATCCTTTATATTCAGTTAGACAACAATTTTGTATCGATATATAGCCTTTATATATTGGCAGTGAGTTGATGTAACAGACAGGTTAATATAGAGCGAATTTATATAATGGAAGGGCAACAAATGGAGCATTGTGTTTGACTGTGCCAATCGAGGCGTCTCTACTGCGCATTGGTGGTGTATATATGGTGCATCGGGTGGCATTTTAAAGGTAGTGTTTCCATTGGTAACATTGATGGATAGATTATTGATTATAGACAGCTCATTATGGTGATGACAACAATATGTCCAATTTAGACAGCAACTCCTTAACCGTGTTTTTCTACTGGTTTCCGTTTTAAAAGGGGCAGTAGTTTATATTTCTTATTACCTGGTTAAAGGGTAGACTCGATATCAACTTGCTTATTTCTTATTACAACAGATCTTTACCCCGAGTGGTTGTTTGGCAACGCTTTTTTTAATGGTGGTTATTATACTTTACGTGACAATGTTTTTAAGGAAGGATCTTCGCGTTTTATTGGGATGATCCTCTTCATTCTAATTAATGTTCCTCTGCATTTGTATTGTGTAATTGCAACATAATGGCCATACTGTGTATATCTAGATTATGCCAGGGTTAATAACTTTAACTCGACGATCTTTATTTGTTGTCATCATTCCTGTAGTTTTTGACAACAATTTGATTATCATTTCAATCTCTGTGTTTAAGACCCTTAACAACAACCACTACATTCTGATAGGCAGGCTTAGCGGACAAACTTAATGAATTTAAATATTAGTGTGTTATAATTCGCTAGCCTATGCTTCTGGAAGGCATGTTAGCATGGCAAGGACAACGAATTTATTGGTTTATTAATTGACTGTGATGGCATATTTATTAGACATCATGTTGTTTATTTGCACAGTAATTTTTATAAACAACCATCGCATGTGTTAATAGATAGCATGGATATCCTTGGTTTAGACTACGTTTCCATCCCTTAAGACATCCGACAACATGCATATTTAACCCCTTGCAATTTCTTTTAATGTTTTGCTAACCCTTCTTAAAGGCATCGATATAACTAAGTGATATCACCGCAATTCCAATATATTTATATATTCTCTCTGGTTTTCAATTTTAAAATATTTTGAAAAGTTAGCAAGTATAGGTTATGCATCAAGGTCTAGTTGTGTATATGATTTGTTTAGTAATAAAAACAAAATTTGCATATGAAACTCATTTTTAACTTTAAGGGTCTTATGTTTTACCTAGTTAGTTATTTGTTTCACCTCAAGGAGTTAGGTTGTCAAATTGCATAATGATAGCTAGTTAGTGTAAGAATACATGATGGATTGGAGATTGGAACCCAACGTTAATTAATTAACTTGGAAGGTTTTCATTTAACCAACTCTTCTTCTAATTTTTAAATTTAAGTGTTAATAATAAAAAATAAGTTGGTCAGGGTTGAGATAGTTAATTTAACCAATATATAATAATTAATAAGTATTAACCCTTTACCTCAATGAATTCTTTTACTTGTAAAGTTTTGTTTCAGGAACTTGAAGGTTCCTTGTATAATAAAAGTTGTAGTTGCCTCATGATAAGATCATTGTTGATGCAATGGCATAACCTTGTGCCTTCAAGCGATTTGTAAATGGTGGTTGGTCATAGCGGTTTCACCACACGTTTCCTTATAGGAAACAATAAATCCTTCGGCTAGTTGTGCTTTTCATTTTGAGTGAGATCCCTTTTTATATTGTTGTCTCGTTGCTTGGGTTCACAGGTTAATCAGCATGTTTGACAGATGATCCGGTCTCCTAGCGCAAGGGGTTTAGCCTGGGTTAAGGGTCTAGATATTTTATGTTACACCAGGATTACTGTCATGCTTATCACCTTGTGTTGGCACGATTCCTGAGGAGGAGATCATTGCACACCCTGGGGGATAGAGGCGTGATAACGTGGCTGGAGTCTGTGATTCCCATCGTGGGCATGGTTCGTTGTAGTGGTAGTTGGTGTTTGGGTTGTAATACCCTCAGGCGTATGGGTTTTGCGTGCCATAGAGGTTGTAGTGCTGGTCGTCAAGGCCATTGTGTCAAGATTGTGATGATTGTACTTAGCCTGTAGGCATTGTCGTGTTGTGTTGAACGGGTATTTTCTCCCCTCTTTTGATTTACGCATGCTTCACCCAATTGCTCGTTGTGCTAGTTCTTGAGTCGTTGTTACCTATTGCCTGATTTGTGAACGTGTGTTCGTCGTCAGGTTGGGTGGTTCAACTGTTGTTGTCATTTCCTTCCTGCCTAAAAACAAGCAAGATGTTTTTTTTTTTTTGCTTCTCTTGTAGTCGTAACATCTAGGGTCGTCACAATGAGCTCCTCTTGGTTTCAAGAATAATTTATTCTCTACTAAACAGGGCCAACCATGTAAAGGTGGAATCTCATTTGGCCCCTCGTCACCCTTTGCATCACTCTCAATTCCCCATAACTAATCATGCATATTGATTTAAACAAAAATTGTACAACTAATAATTTATATTAATAAATTTTGTCCTCAAAATATTTACAATCAATTCCTTTTCGGTTTCTTTCTTTTAATAAAATTCTTCAGTACTACACCATCACTACTAACATCGTCTAGAACCCCTTAAGCTGTCGGACCCTATTATGGCACTGTTGCATGGATATGCATCGTATCTACCATTCCACTACTTCTAGTAATACATCGTACTACTGGACATTGTTGCACTACAAGGTCATCCACTGAATCAACATAAAGTGTTAAAAGTACATGGTTAGTTATTATTATTCATATTACTCTTTCATTAATACACATATCATGACTCTATTTTTTACCTGGAGGATTAGTCGACACAATTGGTTGGGTTGTCGTTAGTTCCTCTCCTCTGTGAGAAACCTCATTTACATCCTCTGCCATTCAAACAAGAAACATTATAAGTACACCATCTGCAACTAAATATTACTAATCGTCAATATATACAATTGATTTTAAATACACATATCGTGATCGTTCTACACCACCATAATCATGGGGTTCCTATCCAATACCATTGTTGAATGAACTGGGGTTTCTTGCATGATTAAAAAAAGTAGACACATTAATTGATGTGATAAATCAACCTTCTATATATGTACTTACAAGTAATGAGCAATTACATTCTTGTGATTTTATTACCATCTCTCCTTAAGGGCCAGTCGATTGTGTTTGCCCTAAGATTTTTCGATGTTCAACCATTGCTTGAAAGCCGAACTTGAAGCCAATCTTCATGTCTTCTTTGGTGGGAACAATGTTGAATGTATCCCTCTACATTGGATAATACGATGAATTTGGCTTATTGGCTGCAATTAAAAAAAATTGTATGATGATATGAATAATATGGTAAAATTGTTTGGTACTTACAATTCGACCTTTTAATCTTAGGTAACCACTTCGGCCAAGTTTTTTGTTTCCTGAGTTTATATAGTCTTTCCTTGGTAGCTTTCGACGCATCTGGGAGCCTAAGAAAAGTTTCAAATATGTACTTAGGCAACACAATTTTTTCTATAGATCAAATAAAGAAAGTTCGGCATATTAAATTCAAAATATCATTTACCTTCCATGGCCAAGGGGTGTCTTCCCTTCATGTCTTAATGCAATCTCCTTTGCATCCTCTAGTATATTCTTCCATTCCCTATGAGGAATGATGACAAGATGATCATACTTAGGTTGTTTTACTAATTGAGTCCTATATTGATCTCTAACATATTTCAAATATGTACCCGCCTTCGAGGTGATATATTATTTGTTGAATGAATCACTAAACATGTCGAATAAATGGTTAAAAAGTTTGTATTTCAATTTTTTTTTTGGGAATTCCACTGTGTGTGAATGATGGGCCTAAAAATATCTAAGGCCTTTTTATGCAAGGTCCTGTAAAAATGTTGTTTCCTGCAAAAATATATGATAATTATTTTAAAATAATTTGAAAGATGAAGGTTTCAATATTTACATAATAGGAATCAACTAAGATATTAATAACTACCTGGGACTTGTGGCATCTTCAAGGGAACCAATTTTTCATCCATCAAAAGTTTGACCAATATTGTTCTCGTGCTTTGAACACCCGTTTCTCCAAGATATCAATGTGTAGACTCTTCTTCATGAGATTCACCATCTACTACACCATCATGTGTGCCATGGTCTGGCGCAAACTGTGGGGGCATTTCATGGGCTCCATGAGATGCATTCGTCTGAGACACACATGGAGAGGTGAATAGACTTGAAGGTATGTGGTTCATGTCAAGGCGTTGTGGGGTTTTTTCACCATTTCTACCAGCAACATCCCCAAGACCGGGATCTTGTGTCGGTTCCAAATATTTCTGTAGAAATAAACCGTTTTTATTTTAGCTCAGATAAACATACAAAACAAAAATTCATAAATTAATATGTCATAAATAATCTATTTTAAAAATGGTACTTATCGCATATTTATATATAGTCTTCTCTAACTCTCTCATCCTTGTTGTGGTCTCCTCTGTAGGCTTACAACTAGCCAATTTAATGAGTTCTTTGTTCGCCTTTCGCAAGCCCTTTCTAATTGTTTCAATTGGGTTGAGGGAATCATATATTTCATCACCCTGATCATTGTTCTATGGTGTGCTCGTTTGGATCAACAAATGAACAAGTTAATTGAATGATTTTCAACAATAACTCATATGAAAATCAATGCTTTGTTTGTTGTGAGTTGGCTAGTGCCTTCCCACGATCACCCTGCCACATGTCAAATTTTTTCATGTCTTTCGGGTACAAGATACCATTTTTCAATCTACAATACATGTATGGATTTCAATCTACAATATGAATGGCCACTCAAATATCTCATAAAGTGAGGTTGAGTACAAGTTGCAAATCAATGAGCATACCTTATATATTTCCAACAAAAAGAAAGCATGTGAACCTCAAATTTCAGAGAAGATGAGGAGACAAGATAAACAACTATGAAAAGAAGTGTGAATATTTGCATAACCTTAATAAAACATTCTTAATTAAGAAAATAAATGGAAAATCAAAAATACATAACAATTAATTAATTTAGGAGAGATCTAAGATTCACACAATTCTGTATGTTCTGGAATTTACACTGAATATACCTTTGAAAATTGATTCACATAGATGAGAGGTGGATTGTAATCATCAGACACAAGCATCAAAAGGTTGTCAAATATGAGTTCAAGCAAAGGATACAGTAACATTGCTCATTGGAAAGTTGGGAGGACAATTCAAATTCATCCCTTTCTGTGTTGATTTGGCTTGAATGGAAAATGTCCTTTATGGTTCCAGTGTAATTGGCATAACACTGTTGGAATTTCGTAGATTCAAAATTCTATAATGCATCAATGGATAAATGCAGACCTACAATTAGAAATCAATGTTTCTATGTATGTCGAAATTTCATTGACACTGAATTTGATATGATTACATAAGATTACAAAATATTAAAACCTACATAAATGTACATCAACAAACAATTCCAATCTAAATGTGAACACCTATCAACAAAGTTCCATAATTCATATACAATATCTTGCATCATTTCCTCACTGTGAAGCAGCAAAGACAAACAATTTGAAATGGAAGAAGAGGTTGTTACAGCTTGAAAATAGAGTGTTCTAACTTATCCAAATCTATATAACTTAGAGAAGACATGTGATCCCTGGGTTAGAATGGATTGGAAGCACTTTGTATAATATAACACACCTCATATAATGGAAACATCCTCACTCCAATGTTTATTATAACACACGTTACAACAACCACATGAATTGAATAATAGGATGAAAAATGAAATAATTTGGAAATATACTAAGTTACCAATACATGGATACAGATACACCAAATTTTTGAAAATCTAGGATCCGAATACAACAGGAAAATGGCCAGTACACAAGATATAAATATTTTTATAATTTAAAAAAATCATACTTTATAATTTTATAATTTAGATATTTCGATCCTTGACAAATTTGCAGACTGATTGCAAATTTTGTACATAAATATTTGGGATTTCTACCAGATGCCAAAATTGGAAAACATTAAGTTTGAAGCCTTCATGTTTCAAAAAATTTCTATGTAGGAAAAAAATGGATAAGCACGAGTATTAATGTGGAAAAGAATCCCAACATAATGATATGTTTCTTCCATCAATGCCCCCTACAATCTTGTAAGATAGAAATTAGGGGAGGTTTCAAATTAGAAATATTTTGTCTTTTCCTTGATCTTCAAAACTCCTCTAGTACAATCCATATTGATCATCTATGATGCCTTTGTAAAGGGTTGGAAAAAAATTACAGATTTGGGCGACATTGTTGGTCTAGGGTCTCCTATGTCACTTGAGCTTGGGCCTCCTCTATCACTCCTTTGTCTCACTGCCAGTCCTCTGTCACTCTTTTTCTCACCATGTCTCTTGTTTTGTCTCTTGCAGTCGGGGTCGATCCGGGTCGATCATAATGATTCAATGTCGAGGTCTTTCTCCTATCATGAAGGTTTTGTTTGTTGTTTTCTTTGGTTTTGAAATTTGATAAAGGTTTACCAAAATAAGTATTACCAAAATAGAAATCTACCAAAATAATTACCTTAATGAAGGTATGCCAATCATGAGTTTTTACCCCACCAAAGTCACATTTCTTCGTTAATATATTATTTATGTTTGAAGAGAATTTTGTGGGAAATTTAATTTTATGAATTTCCTCGTTTACAACATTGATTTCATGCTTTGTAAATAACCATGGAAGATGATTTTGGTCTCCAATATTTCTATTTGAATCAATCAAATAATGCATTGCATGATTGAATTCCTGAATGTCACTACAAATTTTGACAATTTTTTCTTTGTCATTCCTTCCATCTAAGATTATCCATAAAATTTCAGTTTCATTATTCCCAATATGCATTGTATCAAACGAATGAGTTATTTTTAGGTTATCATAGTAGGGAAACCTACTGAATTGTATGGGGTAGTTTTTCATTCCTCATGGAAGTTGCCCATCAATGCCTTGACGACCTTTATGAAACATAAATGAATTAATTATACAACAATAATGGTTAGATGTGGTAAACATAATTCAATACAAATAAAAATTGTAAAATATTTTGTGTGATACATAGTAGAATTTATTACCTGTAATATTTCTATTATATGCCAACTTCCATAGGTGAGGTGTCACTCTTTGTGGTTTTATTGAAATCTCTTCTTTCCCATTGAAAATATGTTTTTCGGTAGTTCAATACCTATGGTTATTAGGGAGGAAGTGTCTATACTCATCAAACACCTCCTTTCCTAAACTTCTTGAATGACGAGATTTCATCCTAGGACCACAAACTGGACATGAAAATTTACCCTCCATTTGAAGAACTGCAAGAAATGGATTAATAATGTGACAAGTAATATTAGTTATATAACAAGGAATTAATATTAGAAACATGCATGATAATATTTTCATAAAGTTATATATTATTAAAGTGCGATAGTGTGACGTTACATACCACAAAAATGTGTTAGCCCTGGAGCATCATGAATTGTCCATGTAAGTATTCCATGGAATTGAAATTTCTTTTTCCCTATTGGTCTAGAGATGTCGTACATAGTGATTCCAACCCATAAATTTAGTAGCTCGTCGACAAGAGGATCAATATATGCATTCATATATTTCACTTAGTACTTAACTAATTGGTTGAAAATACGTGTAATTAATACCTTGTTTATGTATAAGAATAATGCATTAATAATGAATAAGAGTACAAATGAAATGGAACTACGTTCAAACACATATTGTAAATAAATACCTGGAACAATCATTTCCAACATTGTGTGCTCCCTCTTTATTGACATCCAAGGAGGAAGGTTATTGTTTATAACAAAAATAGGCCACATTGAGTAAATAGACCTAATCTCACCAAATGTAATGACACCATCAGCTACCAATGAAATCCTAACATTATGAGGTTCTTCGTTAAAAATCGATCATCTTTCATCGATGTACCTAAATGCAGAAGAATCTGCAGACATTCGAAAAACACCATATTCACTTATGTGTTGTGCATGGTAATCCATAAACTGTGTTATGCTTTCACACCTGAAAAATCACTGCAAACGTGGATTATCAAAATATGACAAAGAACCTTGTGAGGAACCTTTTTTGTTACTTGATCGGTTCGATATCTATTGATTTGACATTGCAGACAATTTTTTTATGATGCATATTTTCCATAATATATAATATGATCATTAGGACATGCATCAATGGCATAATACTCCATTCCAATAGCTTTCATAATGGAAGATAACTCTCGATATGTGTGTGGTAAATTATTTGACGGTGGCAAGAAAAAATCACCTAACAATCTACAACATAAAAAATTACTAGTTAATGTAAATTATAGTAATAATAAATATGACATCCTTAATATATTACACATTAATTGACACTAAAAAAAGAGAAATAATTTCGACCTTTCCGTAGACGTGATGAAATATATCGTTATGTACCTTAGGATCCATGTGAGACAAGTGTTTGACAAACCATTCAACACCTTCAAGTTCACCAACAACATTATAGTTGAGAGAACATTTGTTCTTGAGCCTTCATAAAGGGGTTATTGTTCCTTCTCAAGCAAATATATATCATAAATATCATCAAAGTTGTCATCCTCATCGATACGAGCAAAGATGTCATGGATCAATATATTTGTCCCATCATTTGGATCAATAGTATTATTGGTGTCATCTTCTAATTCAATAGAATTAAATTGATCATGATGATCTTCAATATCCTTACAACCATCTTCCTCAACCTATACAACAATATTTCTAATACTACTAGGCACTGCATATTCCTCCGGTGACAAACACCTAGGAGGATTTTCCTTTATAATTACAAAAATTAATCAATAAAATTAGTGTATACAACAAATATTAAAACAAAAGAAAATTTTATAACTACAGTCAATAAAAAGAGTACAATACATAATAATACTGAATAACTTACCATGGGACGATATGAGAACCCCCCTTCAACATGCCCATATTTCGAACAATGTGTCTTAACTGTTTTAAATAGAAGTCTTATTTCGTTAAAGCCCCTACATTTATTGCAAGGGATTTCAAGTTTCACATTTTCCCTTGCCTCTAATGTCACTTTTAACCTAGCAATCTTCCTTTCATTTTCTTCATGATGCGTAATGTTGTTATTATTATTTGGCATTGGGATTTCTTATTACAAGAAAACCCACTATAGATGCAATATTAGTACAATATACCAATATTTTCTTACAGTACAAATGTCGTTGGATTTTGAGCCCATTGTACGTATGGAGTTAATTAATCCATTGTTGTCATTGATTTACTAAATGTTCATAAGAGTACTAGTCAAAAATTACTCAATACATCAAAATTAACCATATAAATATATACATTTTTACCACATAAGCTTCAAAGCCTCAATATAAGAAAGTAAGTAAATCATTAAACAATTATAAAAGAGAACTAGGCCAATATAACCAATTAAGTAGACATGCTCATACCTATTTCCTAGAGAAATTAAACTTATGTCCCCACAAAAATTAGTTGTCCGGTTATGTCATGAGTATTTAAAACGAGACAAAGAGATATTAAAAATTTCTAATTTAACCTTCAAAGTACGTCCAAAATCCAAGCTATATAAATCAAGAATTCGATGTGAAACAAGGGGTAGGTCATAGAAAATAAACTATTACATGCGTTGAATAATGAACAAACGATTAAACTTTTATAGATGTCGCACCTACAACTAAATTGTTGAAATCTCTAACTTTCGTCACACTTCCAACGATCATTGACCACGTCAAACCTAAGTAAGTCAATGACCATTGAGCACTTTCAAATAACTATTTGGTTTCTTTAAATACCCACAAACATCGTTGGTATATTGACGCACGTTCAAACTTCTGACAATAGTTTACCATGTCAATCCTAAGTAAGTCAATGACCATTAAACACTTTTAAATGACTATTTGGTTTTTTTAAAGACTCGCAAACATCATCGGGATATTGACAGATGTTGAAACTTTAGACAATCATCGAGAATGTCAAATATGACTATTCAAAGTGCTATTGCTTTGGTATATCAACGAGCATGTGCATTTTAGTCAGTATATGGACGAAAGTTTTCATTTTCGTCGATAGAAAGACGCATGTTTGAACTCTCATCTATGTATCGACAAAAGATCAAAGTTGCGTCGTTATAGAGACAACCATACCTTGGTGACAATAAGTGAATTTTTTTTCGAAATATGGCTCCTTGACATCGTGATAGAAATGTAGTGAGAAGGGTCGTCGAAATTATGATGAACATCAAGGAGCGGCAAAAAACAATGATTGAAAGAGTAGTAATTTGCGATGGCATGATTAATTTAACTCACATCGTCATAATATTTTGTTGAATTTTGACCCCATATGTATTTGTGAAACAATCTCCCTTACTCTCAAAAATTCTTTGGGTTTCCTTGATTAACCCATTTGACTTATCCCCTCCTAACATATTCTTAACTCCATAGACAAAACCATCTTAAACTCTGTAAAAGTAGTGGAAAGTCTTTTTCTTCAACAACATTAGGCACTACATCTATGTAGAGGAGTTTTAGGGTTTATGTCTCCCATACATTCATGCATTTAAATGTGTTTCAAAACCTTAGGCCATAAATAAAATATGAGCTCATGTGAAATCTTGTTCGAAATAATCTCCCCCATTAAAAGATATATGCAACATACCTCTAAAATTGAGTGGTGGAATCTTGCCTAATAATTTTGGTAAAAAGAAAGACTATCTCATGATACTTATTGGTGAGGTTCATGACATTCAAGATTTGACTCCTAGGTGGCTCTTGATTGAGCTAAGCCATCCAATTATTGAGCATATAAAATCCACTACCATTCACTTTGATTAACACATTTACATCTACCAATTTAAACTTTTATGTTATCTCTCATAACTTAAACATCACTATGAAGGCCTCAAGCATAAGGGGGACATGCAATTTACCTTTCTCCTTAACCTTAATAATTATATGCTCCAAGTCAAACAAATTTGAACACCATACCCCTATTTCTATGAATCGAATATTTTGGCTATATACCTTCCCTAAACTAGATTAGAAGTCCAAGAATTATTTTCCTTCCTCTATTCCTTAGAGAAATCCAAGCATTAGTGACACACAATCGACTATTCAAAATATTTACCTTGCAAAGACAAAGAATTGATAGTGTTCCCAACAAAACACTCACTTCCCTTCTTTAGCACCATCTCTTTTATCAATGAGAATATTTTTATTATGTGTCGAAACTCCTTTCGACACTTAACAAATATTAGGCAAAGCTTAGTGTCACTAGCTCGAATTTTAAATAATATAATGATCTCATACATGGTTTTTGAAATTTTAATGTTAGCATTTAATAAACATGCTCATAATCATTCACCAACTTAGTGCCACATGAAACTTCATGATTTATCATTTTGGTGGTTTGAGGCCATATGTCCAATAGTGGTGTAGGGAATAGAATGTAGGGTGGTATTGGGGAATAAAAGGAAATCAACCCTCCACATCTTGCATTCTTCTTTAAAAGTTACAATAATTTAGAGGTAGGGAGTTAGGTATGATTGTGATGGGAAATGGATAGCTCACCTTCCACCTCACACATTCCACCTATGATGTGGTAATTCAGGAGAAAAGGTAGGGCAAATAAGAAATGGGGATCAAACTTCTTGCATGTCATCCCTTGTATTACTAGTCAATGACTAAGTTATGTGGTAAGCAAGGATGGGGGTAGACTTTATGGAAGGTAGATGCTTGCCTGACTTTAACCCTCCTTCTTCAACATAGACCTGACTAACTTCACAAAATACTATTCAAGGAAGACTTTCACATGAATTCAATCAAAGGACTCAAAAAGGACTTCAACCAAACCTCAGACAAAGAAAATATCAAATATTTGGTGATGCATGAAAATCGTTTGGAGTAGAAATCTATGACCCACAAAATTTGACTCAACTTAGATGTCAAAGAGAACATATGGGGTCCTTATGCTCATTTTGAGAATGGACATGTGACACGTGGAGACATTACTTAAAGTCCCTAATAACATGTAGTATTCACCCAAGCTAATCACATGGTTGTATTCTTGTAAAACAACTTGTATAACATCACTATTTTAATAACAAGTGTGAATGCTACATGTTAATGAAATAAAATTGTCTTCTTATTAGTTGTTTCAATGGCATGGATCATTGGATCAACTATTAATGAAATGAATTTGTATGACATGCCTCAACTAACAAGGTAAGAATCTTCATTTTTCTATAAACAAAAAATAGAATTAACCAATTTATGAAACAACCTTGTCATTATCAAGACTTACACTTTGATCTTAAGTTTTATCTTTGCCATCCTCAAAACACTCAAATTTTGTTGGTAAATTAAATATATAGAAAATTACATTATTATAACTAAAATTCACAACATAATAATTATGATTTGATCAATCACTCTTGTTGATATAGAATCAAGGTTTGATATTCAATATTTGACCTCTTCAACTAAGTCAAAGTATGCCTAGTTAAACATGTAATTTGACTTTATTGTTGGACAACTACAACAAAGATGTTAACATTGTTTGCATCTCTTCCTTGAGAATTCGAAACATTTGCAAGGTACCTTTTTTACTCTCTTCTTTCACACATATTTCCACTCAGCTAAATGGTGCAAGCTTGGTGGAGACAATTATCACAAACAACTGTCAAACCTAGTGGTAACTTTATTAAAAAGAATTTAAATATAAATTTCATATGAGTTGAACAAAAAATTGATGTCAAATCATATGAAATGCTCCTTGATCACTTGTGTAAACAAAAAAAATTAAAGAAACAATAGTGGATACTAGAATTAAAGAAGAATATTAAGAAGTAGACATGGTAGGGATAAGTCAAGGTGCAATAGGTATATATTTTAAGATATATATTTTATATAAGAAAATCATTTGTTTAAGTTTATTTGATTAGCTTGGTAATTCACTATTATTGTTAATAAAAAGGAGAGTAGATATATTTTCACACACAAAAACTATGTTGAGTGCTCTATTCAATAATGTAATAAAACACATATAAATACATGAATCTTTTCCTAAAGATAGAGACACTAACTTAGCACACTAAAAACTAGCTAAGTGGACATCTCAACCACACACTAACTTAGGAATTAAACTAGTTGGAGATAATCTCTCATATCCAACTAGATCCAATAACCCCTTCAAACACACAAGAAAATTATTTTCATAGAGACACACTCTACATCACAATGACCAGTTTAGTAATAAACACAACCTTCCTCGTTATCGTGTGCTCACACAATATTCCATACGACAAGTAGAATTTAATAAATCCAACACCCCCTTAATGAGTACGTGTATTAATTATTTTTCAAATCAGGTCTTCATTATCATCTTTCACTACTTTGATGAATCAAATTCTACACCATGAATCAAAGACACTCTCGATCAACAAAATCTATATCTAGTCCAGCTTAGAACTTGCATCCCATACCTCGATCATGTAGACATCATCAAACTATCAACATCCATATAAAGGCACAAACATCCATCGAAATACATGGGTACCTAAACATTGCAATCATTGGTATAGTAGGATGTCCTTTAAGTACACGATTCATTCAAATTTTCAATGAACTCCACTTGAATGTACATAACACTTCAATTTTCTAGCATACCACATCTCCTAGAGTATACAACCAATGTAGTCTAATCATAGAGCATTCAACTAATATGCAAGCCACTCCTTCAATTCTTAGAAACTCCATAATAGAGGTTCTGCACTTTAATGAACAAGTTATCCAAATCACTGAGGACAAATGGTGAATGGGTATGCGTGCTTACCAAGTCTTAGAAAAATATGCCCTTTACGTTTTACATACATAGGTACATGTACAAACCATTTATATACTCCTTCTCATGGAGGCATCATGCACCAACTTTTATGATATTTCTTAGGTACCATTATAATACTCCTCCCAAGTATTGACTTTAGGTAGTGTTATCGCATGGATTTTAGGTTGGCAAAAGACCGACCCAATCTACAAAGGTGGGACAACTATGGGAATACCTACCCACTGTCACCTTATATAGGTAATGATCCCCTTGCTTTAGTGAAGGATAAATCCTACACAAGGGGGGAATCCCAGTGACCCTAGGGGGATTGAGACAGAGGGTGGAGAGATAATGAGAGGATCCCCTTAGGTCAATGATGGAAGAAGGATGGGAGATTGGAAATGATTTTTGTGGATGGAAAATGGTTTCCAAATACTTGATTACCTACACCAAAGTGTCAAACTTACCCGAGACAATACAAATGACCAAGATACAACATTAATAATCAAGTGGACAAGCAAGAGAAGCTTGATGTCCAATATTGCAGCAGTAAACAAGAATATATATCAGAAAAAATAAGAGCTTTTTACTACTAAATTAACTATCAAAATTATCAAATACTTATTGGACAATGAAGCACTAAACAAGTAGATAATGTTCCAATACTTTAGCACAAACTTTGATGGTAATAGTGGGTTGTTAGATAGTGTTTTCAGAGAATTGTAGTAAGAACCCAAGTGGCTGTAGAAAACATTTTCTACAACAGAAAATTTCAACCATAAAAAATAGCAAGTAAACGGTCAAAAAGTTAGCTAATAGGCAGTAGAACGATAATAATGGTTTCCAAGAAAATTTCCACGGTTTGAAAAGCAAGTTAAAGAGAGAGTTTGAATGTGTTTTGTTGCATCCCTAATGGTTGTATATTTTATTTGATTATAAATAGAGAACTACTAGGCCAATCAAGACGCCTTAGTAGCTTGAGAAAGCTCAAGACACCAAGAAAAGATTCCAACTTATACAAATTTGATAGCTCTCAAAATCACGTGTACCAATGCAAGCAATTCATTTTTCCAATGCAAAATTAAATTAATGCCTTGCCAAATGGGTTATGGAGTCTTCTTGTATTAGGTTAGGTATACCACTTCTCTAGGGGTGTAATCATTTTTACTCCCTAGAGCAAGTATCCCTAACAAGGTAAATCTAGGAGGGTGTAAGCCCTTTTACGCCTCCTAGCAACCTTCACAATGGCTTATGCAATAAAAAATAATGATAAAATTGGTCGAGGGTGTATGCCCTTATACTCCTCCAAGGATATAGCCAAGAACAACCTTGAAACAAGCAAGAAGAATTAACAAAATGCGGATTTTTCTTACCAATTCCAATAGAAATGCAAGATAAACCCTTATTCACCAAGAAATTTCATCACCATAGAAAAAGAATAGCCTCAAAGAGATAGCGCACCACTTAGCTCCAAAAGACAAGTATAAACCATAGCATAAGAGAGATAAAGATGAATTTTTCCCAAGAGGGAAGAAAATTCCAGCCAGGTAGCTCTTCTGACATAAGAGAGTTATGTTGAAATGAAATGGTTTTGGTCTTTATTTATACAAGACCTCAATTATAAAGTTTGTCCACAAAATATTAGGGTAAAACACAAAATAGGGAGGCTGACCTCCCTTATTTTCCCCCTTTACAAAATTAATTTAATTTTTACACAAAAAGAAACCCTAAAGGTGACGTCAAGCCCTTCGAGGGTGACATCTAGGCATAATTGGCAAGTTGTTGAGCATGAAAATCCCTTTCCTTCATGCACTAGGGTATTCTCCATGGTGCAAGGGATCCTCCTCATCACAAGGTGAAAAGTGTCCATAATATCATCATCACCGCCATCAAACCCTAGCCCTAGTCAAGACCTTAAACTCAAAAGTGTGGTGTAAGGCCTCCAAAGGAAATTCGTTGGGATAGATATGGCTAGGTTCCAGCTCCAAGGTCTCATCTCTTTCCTCCAAATGAAAAATCCAACCTATGCCTTGCACCAAATTTTGGGTCATGGAATCCAACTTGTGGGCTTCCTTCCCCAAGAAGGCCCAAGTTGGGCTTGTTCCTCCAAAACGTCCATCAAACAAGGTCCTGCAAAGAAAGATGAGTGTACCCTCCAAGGGTATCAAGTCAAATGTATCATGGAAAGTAAAATAGCATTTAATAAAATAGCCACCTAAACATGTGCATCAAAACTACCTTATCAAATTAAACAAGTGCTCAAAGACCCTATGCAATTCGCCAAGTTTAGGTATGGGAGGGTTGTCAAGGTGACCTATTGGGTGAGTCATTCCTCATATCAAGGGGTGTTTCCTAAGTGGACCCTCTCTAAGCCATGTAAGGAAGATGGAGTGGATGGGGATAAAAAAAATTGGGATGGGGTTCATGACATATAAGGGTTTGTATTGTCTCATTTATGGGTGCCTTTGTAGAGGGTGTGTCACACCTTCATTTTCAATGCATCCTTTTTCCAAGCCCATTTATTTTCCATTAATTTATTTAAGTCCAGAACAATTGGGTACTCCAAATGGGTAACATAAAACTTGGAGGAAATACCACAA
>ML780559.1:479900-499620 GCA_009831015.1 Picea engelmannii | reverse complement strand
TTCAATAAAATAGAATAAGGTGGATGTAAGAAGACCTAATAGAAGCTTCCGCTTCTAGAAGGATCTTCCTCTAGATGTTTCTCTTAATAGACATATTTAGTATAAATAAGGGTCGAGGGTATGAAAACCCTATCTTGAAGATTGTTGTAACAGAACACTGCTCGATTGGAGTTTGCCCCCTCGAAGAGGCCTGTGAACATTGCTTTCTGAATCAAAGTGTTATTTCTATTTCTATTCTTATATCATTTATGTGTTATTGTGAAGATTATGCTAGATATTTTACTGTTATTCTGCCATTTCTAGCATTTTATTTCTGTTCTGCATATTTTATATATCTGGTATCTTGCACTATCAACATGCAAGCAGTTACCCAGGCTACAACAAGCATTTACCCGGTTGATGAAGAATTTAGAATTATAGTGCATATTAGTGGAGAAATTTGGGGAGCTCATCATCAAGTTGAACAGGAAGGGTTGAACTGCAGAAATCAGTGTGTGAGGTTGTTTGTCCCATAGGCTATTGTTAGACTCGTGAACGTTAAAATCATTTTCTTTCTTTCTTAGTTGTGGGATAATGAACAGTGCAAGCGATTGAATGGACAGTGAAAGGTTTCAATGTGGTTGAACTGTAGAAATTAGTGTGTGAGGTTGTCTGTCCCATAGGCTATTGTTAGCCTCATGGACGTTAAAATCATTTTCTTTCTTTCTTAGTTGTGGGATAATGAATAGTGCAAGCGATTGAATGGACAGTGCAAGGTTTCAACTCGATGGGGATTACATCACTGGTATGTTGTTGGTGTCTAAAGATGTCCTAAAAACAACTTTAGTTTAACATTAATTTATCAACCCAGAGATTCGTCTTTTATCTCAAGAATATCAGCAAAGTCTATGCAGGTAGCCTAAAATCGTGTAGCTAGACCAAATCTGAGTTCATCAACAATCAAGTTCCTCAAATGTTCACCAAAGATTCTAAGAACTAATGGAATAGAGGTCTGATTACTAAGATGTTGTAAAATGGAAAAGAACTAATTAATCTATTGAATTTACTTAACTAAAAAGAAGTAACTGAATCTAAGTAAGGACTTGCAAAAATAACTATTAATTACGAATTCTAATTACTAGAAAGGAAATAACGAATTACTCTATCTACAGAAAGAAACAACAATTGTAATCTAATCGGAAAGGATAGCTAATGTAACTTTAACCGAAAGGAACAACTAATGTAACTTTTACCGAAAGGAATAACTATTGTAACTTTAACCGAAAGGAACAACAATCGTAAACCTAAGGAAAAGGAACAACATGGATGAAAATGTGAGGAACTATCAAGCAACAACTTCAGAAATGGAAATCATAACGACAATCATTAATAACTGATGGAAATGTCTGTCTTCTATATGCAAACAATCATAAAATCATTAACACACTTATGCATTTATCCTTGGCTATTATAAAAGAGATCTGAATCACAAAATAGAAATCAAACTTCGAACTGATACGATTACAGAACGAGACAGTAGCTCCTTCAGACTGGGCCCTCGGTCTTTAGAAGTACTGCTACGAGAAACTTAGAGAACAGAAATGGAAGAAACACTCAAGACTTTCATTGATTCCATAGCTGGTGAAACATTTACAAAAACTGCTTGCACAGAGCAATTCTGAATCTAAATACTTGAATGCGTTTTTTCTTGTTTTTTCTGGATCTATTACCCTCTCATATATTACAATAGTCTGGGTAAATCAAGATATCTTGAGGATCAAAAGATCCTTAGGATTGCTTTACTATTATAAAGTTACAATATAGAAAATGCATTATCTTCAAAACTGCTTTGCGCCTAAAAAGTCTTCAACCTCCAATAGCTTGCGCATAGCGAAGATCTCTTTAGTTATCTTTGACAGTTATTTATCCAATTCTGTAACAAAATTAAACCATTCCAATCGTAATTTAGAATCTATTTAATAAAACTTCAATAACAATCCTAAAAGACATATTAATCATGTTCTTTCCTATTTATCCCTAACTATCTGAAGAATCAATCAAAATCATATTATGAACTATGGGAAAAAGGAAGATATTTATACCTTTTCCGTAACCCAACATACCCCCCAGCTTACCTTCTTGCATGTCCTCATGCAAGCTAGAGTGTTTCATGTAAAGCAATTATACTGTAGGGAGGAAAATTTGGTTCACCAGGTCTCCCGAAACCATTGTTTCTTTTGATTTCGTCAAAAGCGGTGTCCTGTCTCTTTGTATTAATTTGATAATCCCTCTGGTAAGTTTCTGGAGGAAACCAAAGGAGAGGGGGGTTATACCTGCATCCCATCCAAGCAGGTCCTTTCTCCTGGAATAGTCTAGAATACCTTTCCACTTTGAAGGTTGTTGCAAATAAATTCCTAAATTGAAAGGGCTCTCTATTTTTAACCTCATCGGAGGATGCATCCCATCTTAGCTTGGAAGCAGTAAGAGCTTCTTCCTTGATTTCTCTAAAATATGTGATACCTGAAGGGATGAAATGTAAATGGATAGGAGCCAATGAGTCCACAACCCCTACCCTTTTCATGAAGGTCTTGTGTCTCATGATGGCTGGGAAGGATTTTGGAGGCTCTTCTCTAATCCAAAGATCTAAACCAATTTCCCTATTTATGAACATTTTGTGAGTCTTACCCCATCTAACCTGGTTCCTAGTAAAGGAGAGGAATGCCTGGAACTGTATGTCCCCTATGAAGAGGCCAGGTTTGTCTCCTCTAACTTCTTCTAAAATGAAACTGTGGAAATATAATTCACACAGAAGGTATTGTACCTTCTCTTCTTGATCTCTGAAACATGAAATAAATTCTGGTACAGTGGTAAATGAAATGGGTTTACTTGCTTTGATGGCCTTCACTCTCAACAATAGATACTGTTCCAACAAGAATAAAACATAATTAGTGGCAGGGGCTCTACAATTGATGGCATCAGAGTAGACATCACATATGTGTTTGATTTGCTCCAAATCTTTTTCCAATTGGATTTGCACCTTTTTGGTCTTCTCTTGGGCTTTGGTGAGTGCAGCATAGGTCTCACCCTCTGTTGTTGTCATGTCTTTCAATTCTTTAGCAACGCTTTGATATTCAGTCCTAGTTACCATTCCATGTTGGTGTTGGACCAATGCTTGTTGTGCTTGTGTAAGTTCTGCTTTTAGTCTATCGATGGTGACACTCTGTGCTTGAGATTGAGTTAATGCTTGTTGGGCTTGTCCCAATTCTTCTTTTATCTTATCAATGATCGCACCCTGTGCCTGAGATTGGGATGTTTGATATTCATTCATTTCTTCTCTGGAGTGAATTAATGCTTGCTAAGCTTGTGCAAGCTCTGCTTCCAGTTTATTCATGATAGTACTCTGTTCCTGGGACTGCTTTGTTATAGTCAGTAATTCACCTCTGTTTTGAGTCAGGGATTGTTGAGACTGCAGTAGTTCTTCCTCCAGTCTCCTAATAGTAGTATTCTTCTCAAAAATTTGAGTTGTTTCCTCTAAAATCAGAGTGTCTGTCTGTATCTCAACATCAACCATCTCTTGTGTTTCTACAAGAATTACATCTTCATCCTGAACTACTGCTTCTTCTACCACTAATTCCTCGGGGTCTGTTTGTATTCCTACAGAAGTTGTACTGGCTGCTTTCTTAGGAAGAGGGTTTCTTCCTTGCATTCTTCCCTTTTTGTTTTTCTTTCTTCTGTGGATCGTGTCTTCTAGTTCTAACTGTTTACTCAATTCCTTGATAATCTCCTTGATTTTTCCCACCTTCTACTTTAATACCACAACTCTCTTAGCCTTTTTCTTCAACAATTTATTTTCTTTCTTTAATTTCCTAATTTGTTTCTGGCTTTTGGCTGATTTCTGTTTATGAGGGATCTCGAGGTCTTCTTCATTTCATCTAGCAGATGGTTGTCCCTGTGTTCCTTCCAAGTGCTCTGGTTTTCCAAGAGGGTCTCATGTTTCAAAAATAAATTCCTCCTGTGTTGTGTCGTCTAGAAAAGACATTTCAATTTTAGGAAAGTCTTCAACTGGTTTTGAAGAGGAGGTTGGTTTTGGGTCTTTTTCCAGATTATTTTCATCTCTGTCAGTTAAGGTTCCTAAATTCCCCAAAACTTGAGCTATTTCTATCTAATAACTCTTCAAAAAGTGTCTTGTCAGGTGCTCTGCTGCAGGTTGGGTGTCTCCCTGATTATCCTTTTGTGTTGTCTACTCTGCTTGCTCAATTGCTTGAACATTTTCCTGTAAAGGTTGTTCTATGAAATTCTGAAGTTCTTCAAGGTTCTCTGTTGCATCCTAAATTGCTTCAGTTGTTTCCTGAGTTTGTTTGCTTCTCTTCCTTGTCCTAGGGGGGGATCTAAGAGCAACCATTGTTCTCTTCTTTCTTTTTGTTAATGCTTGTGTCTGTGAGGTCTAGGCCTCAGTGATTTGAGCAGGTTCTGCTTCAACTTCGGTTTGAGGCAGTGGAATTTCTCTTTGGGTGGTGGTCGCTTGCTCCAGTTGTGGAGGTCTATTGGCCTCAATCAAATTCTCCCAAGTCAACTAAGTTTGACTCAATGCTTTATCCACTATTAGTTTTACTAATCTTTGGTGGCTAATGACAGTAACATGATCCTTGGACTTTTGTGTTCTTAAGGTCGCTTCATGTAGTATGGTATGCAGGAAGAAAGGTAGATTAAGTACTAATCGTTGCTTCAAGGCTGCCAACAATTTGAGATGGCGAGGTCGAATTACATCGTATCATCCATCGCAGGTGATGTACCAGCTCGTGATGAGACCTCTTGTCCTTTGACAAAATAAAATGTCAAAGGCCATTGCCCTGGTGTGGTAGCCATAGTGGGAATGTCACTTACGTTAGTATCCTATGATCTTGGTAGGTTGGCTCGTGATGAGACCCCCCATTCTTTATGAAAAAGGTTTGTATTGTGTATCTTTATTTATTTGTATCTTTTCTTAATAAATATTTGAATTGTATTTTCCCAAGAAGACCATTATCCTGGTTTGGTGGCCAGATGATGATAATGCCACTCACTAGATTGTAACTTAAGTGAAAAATCCATCTCATGATGAGACGTCTTGTCCTTTGACAAAAGAAAATGTCAAAGGCCATTACCCTGGTGTGGTAGCCATAGTGGGAATGTCACTTAAGTTAGTATCCTATGATCGTGGTAGGTTGGCTCGTGATGAGACCCGTCGTTCTTTATGGGAATATATATATATATATATATATATATATATATATAAGGAAGTGTAAAGATGCCAAGTAAAAGTGTGTTGAAGACTCCTTATAACATAGAGGTAGAATACCATTCAGGTATATTTGTATATATAAGAGAAAGAAACAACTTATGGTGGCGATCGATTATGAACAAGGTTTAAGATATTTCGGAGAGATTATTCCACGAAATTTTTTTTTGATAAGGTGTGAGGGACCATCCACAAAATAATGACATATTGTTGTAATGACGATTAGAAATAGTGCTGGTGAAAATTATTTGATGAAAGCCGCACTTCCGGAGGAATGGCTAGCGTTTGAATGGTAAAGAAGGGAACGACAATCACGCGAAAAGGAACAATAGTTGTTCTATTCAAAAAAAAAAAAGGAACAACAGGTGCGCGGAAAGGGAACAATGGATGCGCGAGAAGGAACAACAGTTGTTTCGTTCAAAAGGAAACAATCGGCGCTCGAGAAAGGGAACAACAGTTGCGCGAAAAGGAACAGTAGTTGTTCCGTTCAAAAGGAAACAACAGGCACATGAGAAAGGGAACAACAGTTGTTCCATTCAAAAAGGAAACAACAGGCATGTGAGAAAGGAACAACAGTTGCGTGAAAAGGAACAACAATTGTTCCATTCAAAAGGAAACAACAGGCGCGCGAGAAATGGAACAGCAATTGTTTCATTCAAAAAGGAACAATAGGCGTGCGAGAAAGGAACAACATTGTCATGAACATGTAAAAGACAGAGTCTGTGTGATAAAACAAAATGAGAGTATGGAACAGAAGAAAGTGCTAATTGTAGTTATCTGTCCTGATTCTTGTTTCCTAGATGACTTTTTATAAAACAAAGAAGAAAAAAAAAAACTAACCACTCAGCTGGAAAACTATGTACAATATGTATAATATAAACATAATAAATCATTTATGGAGTTGGGGTGGTTGGGTTACCTTCCCAACCAGCCAAAATCTGCACCGCAGGGTCTTTACTTACTTCTTGATAGAAAGAATCTTTTGAAGGTGGCTGGTGATAAAGTCGTAGCCGATGTCCATTGACTAGAAAGGGTGATCCAGACCCATCGATGGTGCTCAAAGTAATCATGCCATTATCATGGACTTCATTAATTTCATACATCCCTAGCCATTGTGTCTGTAATTTCCCAGGAAAGTCCTAAAATCTGGAATCATAGAGGAGCGCCAAATGGCCTTTATTGAATGATTTCTTCTTGATATGCTTGTCATGCCAGGTTGCTCTCTGTCATTGGATAACAGCTACGTGCTCCACAGCAGACAAGTGTGCTTCATCCAATTCATTGAGTTGCTAAAGGCATCATTTATGTGATTCTATAAGATTTAGTCCAATTTCCTGGGCCATTCTTAGGTCTTGATCTCAAATTATATTGGGAAGATGGGTTCTTTACCATAGACTAGATGGTAAGGAGAGTAGCCAATGGTGTTACGCCAGGTTTTACAATAAGCCCATAAGGCATTTGTGAGCTCAGTAGCCCAATTATGTTGGTTTGTTGAGATAGTTTTCGTCAGAATTGCCTCTAGGACCTTATTGGTGCTTTTGACTTGCCCGTTTGCTTATGGGTGGTATGGAGAAGTAGCTTTGTGCTTAATGTGATAGTTGTCCAGGGTGGCGATGATTCTATGGCCTGTAAATTGTGACCCTCCATCAGTAATTATTTCTCTGGGTAGTCCATACCGTACAAACAATTTGAAAAGGAATTTGATGACTACTTCTTCTATTGCATTTGGTAAAGCTTCCACCTCTACCCATTTGGTCATGTAGTCTGTTGCAATGAGAATATAGGCATTTTGATTTGACTTTGTATTAAAGGGGCTGACGAATTCCAGTGCCCATCTTTCAAATGGTTCTATGACTAGTTGTGTTTTCAAGGGCATTTCATCATCCTGACCTGGTTTCCCCATCCGCTGACAGTTGTCGCATGTTTGAACATATTTCTTGGCATATTTGAATATTGAGGGCCAGTAATAGCCCATCTGTAAGATTTTTCATCCAGTCCTACGATATGAAAAATTCCCCCCACAGGGTTCGTCATGTCCTTCTTTTAGTATGTCATAGATTTCGTCCTCTCGTATGCATCGTTAGATCTGGAGATCAACTCCTGTGTGGAAAAGATATCCACTGATCCAAGTGAATCGTGTGCTACGTTGGACGATCAGTCGTCTTTCCTTTGATGATAAATGTGTCGATAATATTCCCGCTGCTAGATAGTTTGCTACATCAGCGTACCAAGGTGGTTTTGTGTCGACAGCAAACAGATGCTCATCTGGGAATTGGTCCTCAATTGGGATGTGGGACAAGAAGTCTGCGATAAGATTTTCTCTCCCAGGTCAATCTTTGATGGTGATATCAAATTCCTGCAATAATAATAACCATTGAGTGACCCGTCCATTAGTAATTGGTTTATTAGCTAGATATCTAATGGCAGAATGATCAGTATACAGGATAACCAGATAGTCTGTTATATAATGACGAAATTTATTGATAGCATGTATAACAGCTAAGAACTCTTTCTCTGTTACTGTATAATTAAGTTCAGTTGGAGTTAGATTCTTGCTAACGAAATAAACGGCGTAGGTTTTCTTTTCTTCTTCCTATCCCAGAACAACGCCTATGGCAATGTCTGAGGCGTCGGTGGAAATTTGAAATGGTATTTCCCATTTAGGTCCTCTCAACAATGGCATTGTTGAGATCAGTTTCTTGAGTCCTGCAAAAGCCACATCAAATTTTTCAGACCATTGAAATTCTACATTACCTGTCAAAGTGTTTAAAGAAGCAGCGGTTTTTGAAAAATTTGGCATAAATTTGTGATAGTATCCTGAAGAACCAAGGAAACTACGTACCTCAGTTTGTGTGTGTGGAGTAGGTAGATTAAGAATTACCTCAATTTTTGTTGGGTCTACTCTAATTCCATCTGTAGAAATGTAATGCCCTAATACCACACCTTTTGTCATCATCATGTGACATTTTTCGTGACTTAAACATAACCTGGTAGCGATGCACCATTCCAATACCTTCTCTAGATTATTCAAGGCTTGATCGAAGTCATCATCGTACGGGGTGAAATCATCCATGTAGACTTCGGGCCCTTCGCTAATCAGATCACTGAATATGATGAGAATGTCCCTTTGGAATGTAGCTGGAGCGTTACAAAGTCCAAAGGGCAATACTTTGTAGGCAAAGGTACCCCAAGGACATGTGAATGTTGTTTTATCCTGATCTTCTGGGGTGATCTAAATCTGATTGTAGCCGCTAAAACCGTCTAGGAAAGAGAATAATTTCTTCCCTGCCAAGGTATCCAAGACCTGATCGATGAAAGGTAATGGAAAATGGTCTTTTTGAGTAGCTTTGTTTAGTTCCCTGTAATCAACAAAGATTCACCACTTCCCATTTTTCTTTGGGACGATGACTAATGGGGAAACCCATCGACTGTCTGAGATAGGGTATACAAAATCTGCGTCCAACAGCTTTTGTAGCTCTTCTTTAACAATATCTCTGAGGTGGGGGTTCAGTCTTCTTTTTGGTTTTCAGATAGGTCGGGCATCTTTCTCAATATAAATGTGGTGTGTGCAGAGTTGTGAATCAATACCTTTCATATCAGAGTACTCCCAGGAAAAATCTTGCTGGTATTTAGAGAGGGTTTGGATTAGCTTTTGTTGTTGTTGCTTTTCTAGGTTGGCATTAATGTTCAGAGACTTCCCTGGTGAGATCTCAATGGATTTGTTGTTGTGAACAACGGTAGTCAGAATTTGTTGATCCATTAAATCTTTGAGCGGGTCTCCCTGTGCTTCACAGTCTAGAACATCTTGGAGCATCTGGCATGTTGGGTTACTTACAGCGGTTGGGTTGTTAATAAACCCATTGATTACATCATCCTCTAGTTGATTCTTGAGCTTGAGGGTTTCTTCCATCGTGAGTGGGGCATGTAGATCCTTCTCTGGATATCGTGGTGGTGGCAATTGCGGGTGTACAATCGTTGGACTAGGTTTGGCTGGAGGATATGAGATGAGGTTCCTTGTAACCCCTCCTCTAGAAATTTTCATTGTACCTAATCGACAGCCTATGTACGCATCAGTTGTCACGAGCCATGGTCTGATCAATATCAATGGATTCCCTTCAAGTCTACTTCTTGGGTTGATGATGAGAAAATATGTGGGATATTCCCAAGAATCAACTGAAATGGCTATATCATGTAGTGTGCCAAGTGGTTTGACTACTGATCGATCAGCCAATTGCAACATAATTGGGGTTGGGTCGAAAGAGTGAAGACTTGAGGCATTGCAGGTTTCCATAGTTAGAATATTGATGGAAACCCCCAAATCAACTAAGGTATTTGGAAAGGAACAACCATGAATCTGAACTGTTACTATGGGGTTCCCCGAATCTGCATATTTAACTGGTGTTTCTCTACCCAAAATTAGATCAGATAAGGCTCCCACTACATGAACTGTTGATCATGAATTTTTGATTTTCTGATGGGCTTCCTCCCACATAGCTCCTTGATTGTCTTTGCATAGATCGGTATGTCTTGCAGAGCTTGCAGGAGTGGAATTTTGATGTATAAATTCTTGAGTTCCCCTACAATGTCGAAGTCAGGATATACAGTGGGTTTCTCTATCATCAGTCTTTTAGGGAATGGAGGGGAGGGAATTGCGTCCTGATCAGAGTCTTGTGATTCGACTGTGTTCCTCCCTTGCCTGATTTTTTCTGTTATTACCACAGTCGAAGGTGTTATTGCTGGTTGTTTTTCATTCCCTTGTTCTTGGGGAACATTTTGTTCGGGGGAGATGATGCACCCCAATATTAACCGAAGTTCATTGCACCCTACTGGATTGATTTGCCCTACACCACTTTCCATAATCTGGATGAGATGAGCTGGTCTATTATTGGGATTTGGGTGGGGTTGGACAGGTAATTGAGGGCGCAATTGTGATTGGGGCAACAGGAGTGGGGTTTGTAACGGGGGTTGGGTTTGAGAGGCCATCCCTATAGGTTGGTTATTTATCCCCATGGGGCGCTACCAGTTCTAGTTCCAATTTGGGTTTTGGGCAGTCGAGTTAGGCCATTGTGGAGGGTAGGTATTATTCGAGTTTTTCTAGGATGAGGTGGGGTATTGCGAATTGGGCCAATTGGAATTTATAGTTGGTTGATTTTTCCAGTTGGGGTTTGTGGCGGGTTGGTTTGGCCAAGTGGGAATTGCAGGTGGGTATTGTTGGGGCTACCAGTGTTGATTGGTAAATGGCTGACCCTGCCATGTGCTGCCAAAATTCTGTTGTTAATTGTACTATCCAGGAAAGAAAGAGGAAGGGCCTGAAATTTATTTTGAGGTCGGGATTGCCACTGACGGCGATGAGCCATCAAATATAATGGTTTTGTTTCCTCTTCTGCTTCTTTGAATACAACTTTCAATCTAGGGAGTGATGGGCATTCATCTGTGTCATGATCCTTGGCGGAAATAGTGCAAACCCAAACGATATCCAAGGGGCACTCCCTTGGACCATGTTTCTTTCTTCACCTGTGGCAAAATATAGCCAAGGTCTGCTCTGCTTCTACCTTTTTTTGTTTGGCCTGCAATACATCCAATTATGTAGTCAAAGTGCTCAAAATATCTGTTTTAAATTTTTCTAGGAGATTACCAAATTCAGCTCGTGTAACACCCCTATTGGTGATATTGTTGTTTCTTGTGAGGGACATCTACATTCCTGACCTGGTCTGTGTACTTCCTCGTGAGCACCTGATACACAATAAAACAATGTCTTCATAAGTTTCCTGATAAATGTCACCTTTCCCCATTAAATTCAATGTTTCTACCCATTCATCTTCCATACCTTTGATTAGAGTTGCTTTGAGTACTTCACCTGGCAATGTACCATAGGGTGATCTTTGCAAATTATACTGAAATCTTTCGACATATTCTTCTAATGATTCATTTTCTTTTGCAGTCATTTGAAAGATTTCATATTTTAGGTCTCTGGTTTTGCAATAATCCTGATATTTTAACAAGAAGGTTTGTTTCATCTGGTCTCATGAATTGATGGTTCCACCTCCCAATCCCATGAACCAGCGTAGGGCTGCTCCCTTCAAGGTAGAGGGGAATAGTTTTAATTTTGGGGGTTCAGAGGTGTAATCATACCCTCTACATAGGACATCAAATTCAAATAGAAATGCATCCGGGTCTTCTGAAATCAATCCATGGAAGGTTGGAAGATTTTGTAAGGGGATTGCTTTCATGGGGGCATTGGCAATTAGGTCAACTATTGGATACTCCAGCGTGGAGGTCTGAGGTTGTTGTTGATTTGGTTGTGCCATTTGATCGAAAATGTGCCAAAAATTTTCAAGAGGTTCTTGATTTGGGTATTCTATTTGAAATTGTTGATTATTTGGTCTTCCAAGGAATTTGATTGCACTCCCTTTATCTGGGATTTCAGATATGCCTTCTTCTTTCATAGGAGACTCGGGGTCATGTGGTGATGGTGGGTATGCCTTGGCAACCCTGCTAGTTTCTCCTATTTCCTCCTCCAGATTATTAGAGCTTCCCTCTTCTAAGGGGTTGAGCAATGGGAGATCTGTATTCTGAAAGATTTTCTCAGTCCCTTCAGTTTTGCTATGAATCTCAGTGTGGGTCGTAGTTGGTGACACTACTGCCTGAGGGATTCGGGTGGGTCCTTTCCTAGGTCCAACAAAAGCTTGAGATTCACACTTTTTGATGATTTCGTCTATGAAAGTGCTTCTTCTAGGGATCACCGAACCCTGGGTTTTGGTAATTTTGGTTTTTCAAGATCCTTCTTTCTATTCATACACACTTCACACAACAACAAAAGAAATTTCAAAAAAATAAAACACCTATGAAGCCTCTTAAGTGTCAACTAGAGGTAAGCGTTGGTATAAGCATTTTACTTATTACCTGCATAGGTTCTTACCTTCCGTCTTCAACACCTGGTCCTCCAGAGACACAACCTATGCTACCTTTGACATTCTCCCCGGCAACGGCGCCAAAATGTTGGTGTCTAAAGATGTCCTAAAAACAACTTTAGTTTAACATTAATTTATCAACCCAGAGATTCATCTTTTATCTCAATAATATCAACAAAGTCTATGCAGGTAGCCTAAAATCGTGTAGCTAGACCAAATCTGAGTTCATCAACATTCAAGTTCCTCAAATGTTCACCACATATTCTAAGAACTAATGGAATAGAGATCTGATTACTAAGATGTTGTAAAATGGAAAAGAACTAATTAATCTATTGAATTCACTTAACTAAAAAGCAGTAATTGAATCTAAGTAAGGACTTGCAAAATTAACTATCAATTACGAATTCTGATTACTGGAAAGGAAATAACGAATTACTCTATCTACAGAAAGAAACAAAAAATGTAATCTAATCGGAAAGGGCATCTAATGTAACTTTAAACGAAAGGAACAACTAATGTAACTTTTCCGAAAGGAACAACTATTGTAACTTTAACCGAAAGGAACAACAATCGTAAACCTAAGGAAAAGGAACAGTGCGGATGAAAATGTGAGGATCTGTCAAGCAACAACTTCAAAAATGGAAATCACAACGGCAATCATTAATAACTGATGGAAATGGCTGCCTTCTATACGCAAACAATCATAAAATCATTAACACACTTATGCATTTATCCTTGGCTATTATAAAAGAGATCTGAATCACAAAATAGAAATCAAACTTCGAACTGATACAATTACAGAACGAGACAGTAGCTCCTTCAGACTGGGCCCTCGGTCTTCAGAAGTACTGCTACGAGAAACTCAGAGCAAAAAAATGTTAGAAACACTCAAGACTTTCATTGATTCCATAGCTGGTGAAACATTTAGAAAAATTGCTTGCACAGAGAAATTCTAAATCTAAATACTTGAATGCATTTTTTTCTTGTTTTTCTGGATCTATTACCCTCTTATATATTACAATAGTCTAGGTAAATCAAGCTATCCTGAGGATCGAAAGATCCTCAGGATTGCTTTACTATTATAAAGTTACAATATAGAAAATGCATTATCTTCAAAATTGCTTTGCGCCTAAAAATTCTTCAACCTCCAATAGCTTGCGCATAGCCAAGATCTCTTTAGTTATGTTTGACAGTTATTTATCCAATTCTGCAACAAAATCAAACCATTCCAATCGTAATTTAGAATCTATTTAATAAAACTTCAATAACAATCCTAAGAGACATATTAATCATGTTCTTTCCTATTTATCCCTAACTATCTGAAGAATCAATCAAAATCATATCATGAACTGTGGGAAAAAGGAAGATATTTATACCTTTTTCGTAATCCAACATATGTTTGAATTCCCTCTTTAGTATATCTATCGACATCGTTTGTGTTGGTCCAACTCTCGAATTTGTCCCCAGAGATTTGATCTTGAGGAAATATTTTGCATCTTGTGGCAGCCATGTGAGTCTATTTATGGTTCATTTTTGTTCGATGTTTTTCTATCCCTTGGATCCATTCCATTCTATTTTTTTTACTAGACCGAATTGTATGCAGAGAAGTGGCTTACCAGAAAGTAACAGGAGGCATTAGCAAGGAGCTTAAGGAAGCACATAAAAAGGTATGGCCGACTTTCCCTATTCAGGTTGGAATGTTTTCATTACTGGATTTTGGTCACTCCAAAGTGGAGGCTCCATCTTTAGAGGATGTCAAATTGGTTGACATCGAGTTCAAATGACACGACCCACTTAAGATAGTGGAAAAGAACATGGCTCAGTTCAATATGAAGCGATATTTGCATGAGAACTCCCCATATGAAAAAATATTCAGGGGATTTAGATCTTATGAGGAGGTTCTAGACAGATTCCAAACACTGCCCTCGGATCGATAGGTTGGTTTTATCATATTTCAAAAGCATAGGCAGAACAACCTACCGAAGGTACTACAAGGGGAGCAAGTAGTCACTCCCCCTTCTCAGAAAGCCAATTCAATAATTTCTGAAGCCAGTCACTCAGGTAAGCATAATGTTGAAAAAGTCCCACAGACCTTGGAGGTATTGACCCAGAAATTAGAAACCTCGTTGTCGAGCCAGTTAGGCCCCTAGGTAAAATCCCAACTCAAGGCTTTCCTGAAGTAGGGACAAACTACGCCTCCTTCATCATCGACTACCTCTGATGGCACCTCAAATACAGTAGAAAAACAACAGTCTTCGGATATTGGCACTCCCATTACATCGTTGATACCTCTGCAATCCAACTTTGGGACCCCTAATCTCGAAATTGTTTTCATGAATGATCTTACCCCCATCTCACCCGAAGAAATGTCTCCTTCAGATTTCTTTTTTAGCAGAAAATAGAAGGCCATCATCAAAAGAGAATCACACCAAAAAGATGGAGTGATAAATAAAATGCAAAGGATGTTGTACGATGGGAATGATCGAAATGATACAGAATTCGCAAAAGAAGTTGCAGGCTCATTGGGTGATTTTGCCACCGCAAATCAATGGTCTGTGGACAATTTGGCTAAGCAAATATGACATAAGAGATTATTGGTAGAGAAATTTCAAAGCCAAAAATAGGCCATGGAATGGACTATAAGGAACAAGATGAGCCAGGACTTTGAGAAATCAGAGCTCATGATCGAGAACAAATCCAATAGCTACAGGTTAACCTTGAGGAGCTCCATCAAATTTCATAGACCAACCAAGGATTGGTCACTCAACGTGATGAATTGATAGGGAAATTGAAATCTATATTGAACTGAGTTGGAGGTACCTCGATAGATATCTCAATCTTCCAAGATAAAACACGGGAAATAAATGAGAAGATGGAAATTGTCCAGCAAGACCTTTTTCTGAAGGTTGATGCCATCCAAAAATGCTACCATGCAGTAGACCTCTCTCTGAAGGGTATCAATGACAAGGAAAGAGAAGCTCTCTTAGCTCGAGCTAGGTTTCAAAAGGCCGTCATATTGGTACAAAAAGACAATTTCTCTGATTTTCCTATGCTCTCCCCGTCTGAACAATTAAGAGGTGATATGGCTCTAAAGGTCTAGGAGACAAATATGACATAATGAAAAAGATTTTCTAGAGAAGTAAAAGAGGATTGCCTAGAAGCGTTGTCGTCATTAGACAAAGGACTAATTTATCTTAAGGGAAGTGATATCATGGAAACCCTAGGGAAAATTGATATAGAAATGAACCAGCAGAACTCCATAAAGAGCAAAGAGGAAACTTTGGCAGCCATTCAGAAAATGAGCCAGATTGATATTCTTAAAATAAATAAGTGGTTAGTGAATCCAAGCTTACAATTATAGGCCACAACTCAAGAAGTGAAAAGAATCCAAGAAAGGATACCTCAAGTAGAAAGGAAATTATTCACTTTCGAGGTGAATGAAACAATTGAGCCTTCAATGCTTTTAGTTCCCTAGTTATCCAACATGGTAACAAATTTATTAGTTTGAGACCTAGCCTATTGTCTACAAGTATTTTGGAGGCTATTGGTTATATGTGCTCTTGATGTGTTGGATTTGTTTGGTAATTTGACTTAGGGTTTTGACTTGCAAATTGAATCAGGGACTATATCTATAGATCAAGATAATGAGTTCCAAATGAGAACTTGTGGTTTTAAATGACCACAATTAAGTGTGTGGGTTTAAGACATGAAAAAATTATTGAAGAGTAAAGTACTTTGGTAGTTTACATACACTATGGTTTAAGATCTGAAGGATGATTAGAAGAAGTTTATCATCAATGAGAATAAATATGAGTCTATAGGATTTATAACAACCTACATCTCTAGAGAGATTCTCTTTCATATGAGTGGGATCAATGGTCCAAATGCGTATGGAAGAAGATGAATATTCTCTTTGACAAGATTGATGAAAGTCAAGTTATGTAGATTGAGAAAGAGATGATCTTTCTTGATCCTCTCTCTTTTTATAGTTTTGAAGATTATTTGCCTCTTGTAAAGGAGTTTTGGTTGAAATTGGGTGTTCAATGTAGAATGAGTTTTCTAAGATAAGTGGCAAGATCATAGAATTAATCATAATGAATCTAAAGACACCTTATGATGTATTATGTTTAATATTCTATGCTAGTTTGGCTTCCATAAAAGAAAATGGTAAGGATTATTCCTTTGATTCTTTTTATGGTTCGTTAATTAGGGCACAACAAAACTTGTTTGATGAAGGGAACTTGAAGCTAAGCAACATGCACATTTTCTAAAGGGAAAAGTTCGACAAAAATATAGATAAAAAGGTTGAGTAGCCAATTAGGAGAAATATCAGGATTGCATCGATCAATAAACATCTAGGAATGGGAAATATTTGTATTAATATATGACTGAAAATGGAAAAAAGTTACAAAGATAATAGGCATGTTGTTTCAAGAAAGTCTTCAACAACATCATTGGATTTCCTACCTATCATCTAGCCCTTTCACTCCCACTCCTGTTGTAGCTATATAAATACTATCAAGACAAGTATAGAGCCTACTATCCAGAGTCTCCTTCATTGTCTTTATCTTCTACTTGTCCAGATGTCTACTGAGTTGTGTTTGAGGTGTAATGTTCACTTGTGTATTGAACATAACATATTATCTTATAAGAATCCATTTCAATATCTGAAAATTTCCCTCATGTGCTTCAAGGATACTCATTATCTTGTTAAACTTCTCTTGTCATTGCACTTCCAGATTATAGAGGATTAATAAGAGGGAACTTCCATATTATGGAGGATTTATGAGAGGGAACTTCTAGATTATGGAGGATTTATGAGAGGGAACTTCCAGACTATGGAGGATTTATGAGAGGGTTCTTAGTGAGATTCCATTGTTTTGTAGAAGATCTTCATGCCTCTGTAGTTCCCTTTGAATACCTTCAATACCTCTTGGTTCCATGTTGCTCCAAAACCAGAAAGGAATACTTTGTATCCTACTAAAACCTATAAATACCTATACCCTATATGTAGAGAGAGTGACCTATTGTCCCCTTGTGGAGAATGATAATAAGTACAAAGAGGTGAAGCCACAAATTCCAAGATATTTTAGCAAAGAAAGAGACCAAGCTATGAATAGAGGTTCATAAATATACTAGAGAGATGAGATAACCTTCAAGATAGAAAAAAATCACATACATCCCACATCCCAAGTCACCTAGAAAATCCAACCAACAGTTCAAAGTACCAATACATCGTACCCATAAAAATGCATAAGTGGTAGACCGAACAAAGGGGCAGAGAGAGGACTTCCCATGCTCCTCCCTCCATGGGTTGGACCTACCCCAAAATGATAAAACTGGACAAGACTGGAAAATTATAAAAATAAAGACAGAGTGGCAAAGCCACCAAATCCAAACTATATCATTAGAGAAAGAAACCTGGCTTTGAGTAGTTATTCGGGAATTTAAAAAAAAAACTCCATTAGGACAGGGAAAAAATTGTTGGATTACTAAGAGGGGGGGTGAATCAGTAATAACGTAATTATAATCCTTTCTCTTCAATTGTTATATCAATGTAGAATTATTATCCAATAATGAGCAGTAAGAAATAAACAATCACATACATACACAGTACACCAATGTTTTATGTGGAAACCCAAATCGGGAGAAAAACACATAATGTTTTTTTTTATATGTCTTGAAGAATTACATTCATTGGAAGCACCAAATTCCTTTGTTTTACAGCTACAACTAGAAGGAGGCTCCAACCCCCTAGTTTCTCAGGCTACAACCTGAGGTAAGCTCCAACTCCCCAATTCTCTTGCTACAACCAGAAGGAGGATACAACCCCCTATGTTCTTCGGCTACAACCAGAAGGTGGCTACAACCACCTGTCCTTGCCCCATCCTGCCACCCTAAAGTAGAAGTAGAATGATGGAATCACTATCACACTATCACTGTGAGATATACCACTATAAATCTATACCAATAAATCTAAACCATGCATCAACCATGCATCAACCTGTACCTCAACCTGTAATCAACCTGTACCATAAACAAGTGCATCAACCATGCACCAACCTGTACCAAACAACCTGTAATCAACCTGTACCATAAAAAAGTGCATCCAACCATGTACCAAGTATGTACAAATCATGTGTCAACTACTCATCAACCAACATCATCAACTATACACCTCATGTATGTGCCAACTCATCAACTACTTGTCTCAACCATGTACTCAACATGTAACTCAACCAAAATCCCTCATAATTTTCATCATCCAAATATGATTTGTAGCTTTGTAATATACCTAGTGTATATGATCACATTCCTGCAAACCTTCCTTAACTTTAACAACAAGAAACTAGCATTTTCATCAAACTTTTTTTTAGTCTCACATTCCTAGTTTTGGAATAGTCAACAACCCTGACTTGAAGTAATCATAACTTTGTACCTGTAATGTATAAAGATCTAAAACTGATATACAATGTTCTTCAATGTGTTCTATGCAATTCCTCCAAGTGTCACTACTTGGAACCTCTCATAAAAGGAGTTATAGAAAAAAATGACATACCTTGCTAAATTATGGATTATTCTAGAGAGCGACCTTGTAGAGCCTGCCCCGCACAGAATATTTTCTGAATTGATCTGAAAATGTTACATAGAATACTAAATACTTGACCCTAACCAACACATTTTGTCTCACTGAATTTGGATTTTTTATGAAGAAGTTACGACGTTTTTACCCGAAACACCTGTTTTTGACTAGTTTCAGGACTGGTCACAAACCCTATTTTCCACGGAGTGTAACTCCCAAAATACAACGACCCACAATCTGATTTTTTTACCACAGATACTTGGATATGTTTTCTCAATGGCATATAAATTTCACGGTCTGAATCATTATAGAAAACAAGTTATAGAGAAAATGGTGAGATGACCTGTAAATAACATACCTTAGAAAGCACCATCAAAAGAATTATCCTTCCTTGCATTTCGGCCTTCTTTTCTTCACCTTCACTTAGAATTCCGGTTTAGATATACTTGGTTACCTCATACACCTATAGATATTCAATATGCTTAAGTGTGTGTTAAATTAGAGATCCTTTCCTCTTATTTATACTCTCCAAGTAGCTTCCTTAAAAACATCTTCTAGGTCACTTGGCCGACTTTCCTTATTTTAGGGTTAACCCACTTCTAATTTCTCCATTAAAATTATTATTGAAATAATTTATTTTTTATTCAATTTGAATTATAATACACTCATCACTTCACTTTATTATTTGTCCTTTAAAAATCTCTTAAACCACTTTGACTACTTTGACCTTTTGGGGCTTCTAGATGACATATGAGGGTCCTCCAACTTCGTAAGGTCGTAACTCTCAAACCATGAGGAGTTATGTGACATTCCACATACCACCAGTAATGGCATGACATGTACTATCCATATAGAATAGTATTATCTGAAAATATATCATAACTCATACCGTTACCCATCAAACAAACTTGGGTCCATTACCCAAACCTGGGGTCTCCAACTTCTTATGGCCATAACTCTCTAACCATG
>ML780559.1:455441-470076 GCA_009831015.1 Picea engelmannii | reverse complement strand
CATCAAACAAACTTGGGTCCATTACCCAAACCCGAGGTCTCCAACTTCTCATGGCCATAACTCTCTAACCGTGAGGAATTATGTGGCGTTCCACATACCACCGGAAATGACATGACAAGCACTATCCATCTAGGATATTTTCCCTGACAAATTCACTTTCCTTCATCTAATTATTCCACAATTAAGCATGGGTTCTCTTACTCCACAAAATGTCTTCCCGTGAGGGCTTTCACCATAAGGGGACCACTTTGGAGTTCATCCATATTTAATTGTTATCAACCATGAAAAAAGAATAATGAGTCATATTTAAATCAAACAATATGGGGTCCATTACCCAAATCTTTGTGCTACGGAGCTTTCTTCAAGGGTTGACATCAATGACAACCAACCTTAATCAACATGATTGTCCTTCGTCCAAACCATTTTCTGCTAGTGTTGGGAAGCCGCGTAACAGAGGATATAACCACCAATGCTATATTAATCTCCAAACCTCTAACATGAGAATGGGATCCTGTTAAATTCCAGGTGAATTCTAGAGCAATATCATTGTCAAACCCGTCCAATCGCTCGAAATATGCTACCCACCCTGCGTCTTCAAATATTTTGTAGACTTTTGGGCACCAATGCACGGCATCAAGAGTTATTGGTTCATGACGCACTGCAAATCTCCCATGCTAAATGTTCTTCTGTGTAATTATATGTTACATTATTGCAAAGGAGTTTCAGGTTCAAAATTCCCAACACAGACCCAGGAGCTTCATCATGCATGAGCGCACAGGAACAATGGAAGGATATTTGTTGGTATTTTTGGAAAGGTGGTGGTGATTTAAATTTCATGGGAAAAATGAACCTGACAACCATGTAGATTGAATGTTTATAGCAATGATTGGTTAATTTATTTAGGGATGATGGGATACTCCCCAAATTGAATTGATGGTATTGGTTGTTTGTTGGTGATGTGGAAGGGCATGGAACAATCATTATTTCACAGTATCATGTCAAACACATGTCATAGTGACTAGTCATACATATAGGTTGTAAACCACAGACACATACTACATGTGAGAACTGACCGACGACAAGAAAAATATGAGTTGGTGATTACGTTCAGCTGTCCAAACAGTGTTATCAACTTATCAATACCTTCCATTAATAAATACTTATTACCGATAGCCACAAATGAAAATGGTGGAGTAACTCTGCCAACTGGATATGATGGAATCGGTGGGGCCATGGCCCATAGTCTTCATCATGTGTGTTTCAACACAGTGTTTCAGCACCAACATATTTGTATTCATTCTTATTAATTCTACATAGTCTTCTTCGTGCATGCAACCTGTTTCAGCCAGGTGTTTCAAGATGATTTTTTAGCACCAACATATTTGCATATATGTACATCTCCATGGTTTACAGGTATGATTATGTAATTACCCAAATTAGGACTAAGGAAACATCATCCTAGTTTACAAGTTAACTATGAATTAAGTTTTAACATAACACAATGTTGAATGAATAATGAATTGTACCTTCTCTAGGATTGATGTTCTCATAGGAAATGTAAACAATAGGGATGAATTAATACAAGAGAATGAGATGAAAATGGCATGGAAATGATAAGGAAAAAGGGGCAATTTTAGCACCCAATAATGTCTCACTTGAGTATATTAACACAGTATTCTTCATGCGTGTTTCAAAACAATGTTTCAACATGGTGTTTCAGCACCAACATATCTGCATTCATTGAACATTCTTATTCATTCTGCATAGTCTTCTTCATGCGTGCAACATGTTTCAACACCAATATATCTGCATTCATTCTTATTAATTCTACATAGTCTTCTTCGTGTGTGGAGTACGTTTCATCCCGAGCCAAGTGTTTCAGCACAGTGTTTCAACACCAACATATTTGCATATATGTACATCTGTGTGGTTTATATGTATGACTGTGTAATTACTCAAATTAGGACTAAGGAAACATCATCCTAGTTTACAAGTAAAGTATGAATTAAGTTTTAACATAACACAATGTTGAATGAATAATGAATTGTACTTGCTCCAGGATTGATGTTCTCAAAAATGTAAATAATAGGGATGAATTAATACAAGAGAATGAGATGAAAATGGCATTGAAATGATAAGGAAAAAGGGGCAATTTTAGCACCCAACAATCATACAATGTCTCACTTGAGTAGGTTAACAAATTTATGTGGGACATGAATCTTGATTCTTGACAATGCTCTAAGCCTTTATGGCTTCTCAACTAAATTCTATAAACCATCCTAGAACATTGTGGATCTGGTCAATTGCATAGAGTGAAATAATAAGGAAAGATAAGAGATGTATATATTTAGTGATATACGCAAGTCATCATCAGGTTAGCCACCAGAATCCTCCATGGATGCAACCCTGACAAAATCTCACCAAGCTGAAGACTACATGGCCTGCTCGTAGACTTCGGTCACCACTTACAACCCCATCTCAGTATCACTACTTCCCACGTAAAAAGAGAGGCAAATAAAGTGGTTGATCGATTAGCAAACGAGGCAGTTGAAAAGGGCGAGGAACACTTAAGCTGGGAAGGCCCAGGCTCACCAGCTCCAGAGATCCTCACTCGATGTCAAGCCTTAGCCATCAGCGATCTTCACTCCCCGGATGGGGTGACACGCGGCGCGATAATGCCACGCAGGAATGAGCCAGGACGCAGACTTAACGCATCCACCGGCTCATATCACCACGAACATTAACCCCGCATGAATCCACGCAGATGCATTGATACGATGAGGCCCCTCGCGCAAGGGAAGGGTACCCCTCACCAGAGCCTTAACAAGCAGACTTTAATGGCGATGGTTAATATTTCGGTTACGGCAATCGTTTTGGCATCAGCGCTCATTTTTCAAGTTGCAAACCCAGCAACAATTTTCTTCAGGAGGCCTCCATCTCGCAGGAAAACCAAAGCTGCAGTGGCCTCTCTCCCGCCTCACTAGCACAGTGGCCACACTCGGCACCCTCGCCTCTCCTTAGGAGTAATTCGACAGGCAACTGCAGCATTAGGACTTTTCACTGCGATCTCGCCATGCCCCGAGCTAGAGGGAAACCGCGTCGGGGAGCGGCCTGGTATGCAGCGGCGTCGCGGCATAAACGAAAAGAGCAATTCGAGAAAGCCATGGCGATAGTGGCCAGAAGGTGGAAGAGCAGACCACGCATGCCTCCAATGGCGTACGTGGAGGAGGTCATCCTGGAAGGAGGTCTGCCCAGTCCACCCAGGAAATTGTTCATGGCACTGGAGAATTGGAACCCGAGTACGAGCTTCGACTCTTATAGCAATCGACAGCCTACAAGCAATGTGTTTGACCCTTCCACAGCCGGCACAGAGGCGCCTCACTCCCCCTGTTTCATAGAAGAGGAGGCTCCTCCCGAGCCTACCAAGGATGCATAGGACCCAGGCCGAGCTCGTCACAGGCACAGGACACAGGAAGCAGAGGCGGCCGCCAACGAGGAATTCATGGGTAGCCACCGCCCGGAGCAGCCACCTTCAGTCGACTGGGGATACCTCAATATTGTTTTCGAGATAAGGAACAAGTTGGACGATCAAATCTTCCGCCTAGTGCGAATGGACCAGCGGCTCGACATGTTCTTTGCGGCCCATTCTAGAGCATCATCGAAGAAGCAATGTCTGACCTGCGCAAGACCCTACTCGTTCCCAGTGAGATGGAGGCACTCCGAGGTCTAGGACAAGTAGCTCGGTTCAGAGGTTACTCGATGCTTAAAACCCGGCTCTGGTTTTGGTGTTGTTATTTTATTTTATGTCTTAGGATAGCTAGTTACCAGGTTATCTTAGTGCTAGCTAGAAGAAGCAGTTTTAAGCTTGCAACTGTAAGTCCTGGTTTCCTTCGGGCAGGACGTCGCACCGTAAACTATGTCAATTTTGATAACTGTGCACACTGTGTGACAAATGGACATGGATGCCCAGCTGTCCTGGTTTCCTGCTCAGGCAGGACAGCTAGCATCATCTACAGTTTTGTATTTTGGCTATGGTAATATAATAGGCACCACCTTTTTTACTTAAAAAAAATAAATATTTAGTGATATACGCATATATATTTTTAGTGCTTGGCATATATATTTAGTCTCCAAAATGTCATGTTGACTACATTGTGTAGGTGAGCACATGTGACATAAGTGCTCTGTTTTGTACCATATTTTCTTGGAATACTCCCAAGATCGAACATTGATTCGAATTTATTTAAATTAGTAGACTTTTAAAAGATTCGCCGAGACTTTTTAAAGGCTTTATAATTGTGTGAAAATTCACCACAATTTCACAAGATTTTATAATTTCGTGAAATATTCACCCAAATTTTACAAGATTATATAATTTGGTGAAAGATTCACCAAAAATATATATATGCATATTATGTTATTGCTAAAATAGCCTTCACACTCTCCCCTGTGTCATGGGGATTCTCCCATTTATTATACATATAAATTTAGGGGGGTTTCTTAAAATTTTCCCTGCCTGGAAGTACTTTATAGAATCAAAGCTCGTCACCACCCCTTGAATTCTTTAGATTAATTTGGAGAGGTTTGAAATATGAGAGATAAACATATTTCATATTTGTCGAATTACGATCGAAGAGTCTCCAATTACAATTAGATTTTTTATTCCCTTTGATTTGAGGATATTCAACTCCTGATACAAGGTCAATGCTTATACTTGATTATTGGTGGATTCTCCCAACCTCTAGGCAAATATTTAGTTCACAATTTCTTTTTTGTCAAAAACAACCCCCCCTGCACCTGCCACCCCATCTTCACATACATAACACTTGAAAAAACAATTCAACAATTGATTTAAATTGTCAAAATATTAGTCGATATGAGCTTCATACAAGCTTCCCTTGTTAACATATCTTGCTTATATCATTATGAGAGAAAACTAAGCTATATATGTAGTGATAAAATGTCAGAAATGTTAAAAAATGGAGAACAGGCCATTTCTTTACTAAGAATAAAAGTCAATTGCAATCACAATTCTAATTACTTAGCACACTCCAATCCTTACATTTTGACTAGATGTGCTAATTTACATTTATAGAGCCAAACTTCCTAAATTATAGGCCAATATATGGTTATTGAATCTATGATCCAATGTGTGAATGCAAGAATGGTTAGTGATATAGAGACCATTCATTATCAAAAGGGGTTTCATTAGGGAAATTGGCATAAGCACATTTTTATTAGGATGATACTTGTGTGCTTGTAATTTGCTTTTATGTTTTTACATAGACTTTGCAATTGCATTTTTGCATGTAAAATTCATGGAAGGTTGGAATCGAAGGGGCTTAATTTGCATTAACAAGTAAGCGAGAGGCCGATATTTTATGCACCCAACTAGCCAAAACTGCACGAATAACAACCTCATAAACGTTTTAAACTCCTTATTCCAAATCTAACATATAAGTCTTACAATTTGGGTATTGTGTGAGATTGATCTCAATACATCATCGCCAAATTGTCAAGGGATCGATTCTTCACTTGTAGGCTCATAGAATCAATTCTTTGATTGATTTGAGCAATTAAGAAGATTAAATAAGGATGTATTACAACTTTATATCTATGGCATTTTTCCATTTTTCGATGGGTTTTCACTGCCTCCTACTCCTCCTCTTCTTCATGCAGTGGTTGTTATAGCCGATGATGATTATCCCATGGGATATAACAATACACAAACTATTGAGGATTTGATAAGTGAAATAAGTAAGAGGTTGCTATGCTTAGAGGTTTTTTTTTTGAAAGCCTAGATAGTGAATGACACAATAACATTTTAACATAGGAAATATGAGTAAGATGTTAATGTTACCCTCAACTCTACGCCTTAGATATATGACCTTGTTCTTAATGGAAATTACACTAATACCATTGATGCCATGACCCAATTGGGTTATTTTAAGGACAATCTTTTTATTTAATATGAGCTTAATATCCCAAGTTTGTAAAAAATTCTACCTCAGACCCAATTGGGTTATTTTAAAGACAATCTTTCTATTTGATATGAGCTTAATATCCCAAGTTTGTAAAAAAATTTGGGTTATTTTAAAGACAATCTTTCTATTTGATATGAGCTTAATATCCCAAGTTTGTAAAAAATTCTACCCATATGAGGGTAGCTATCGAAAATTTTATTATATGAATATTCAATGGTGTGGAGAAAATTAGATACTCAACGTGTGAAAGAGAAAAATATATGTTATTTTGGTAAGTTTAAAGAATTAATTTAAATTTAATATTAAATGTATTTAGGAGTTTCATTACTCTTAACTACAACTAATTTGGATTTTTTTTCTCACCCTAGTCATTGAAAGTTAGGTGGTTTCTTTAAATTTTATAGGTAGGTAAAGAAAAGCTTTATTTAAAGTAGAATGGGAATGAAGTGGAAAAGAGAAAATACTTGATTTATAGTTTTATCATACATCGGTTTTCATGTTTTTAGTTTGTATGGGATTAGGTGGTTTAGTAGAGTGATCATTATCATGGATTTTTATGTTTTTAGTTTGTATGGGACTAGCACAGTCACTTAAAATCATGGTTGATGAATGCTGAAAAGTGTGGATAGAAAATGAAACGCACAACCAAAAAATGAGTGTCTACAGCCAGCACAGTCAGCGTGTTAAATCCAAAGTTTAATCATTTAAACGTGGCAATCATATAGTGCTACAGTAATTTCTTAGTATGATTAGGTAAATGTTAAAAGGTAAACAGGTTAACGGATGCATTCAAAAATACAAGGAAGTTATGAAAAGGAAATCACATTCATTGATTTGGGAGGACGACTAAAAATATGCCAGCATCTTCAATTGTTAACCATCAGATTAGAATTTTAGATTAAAAAGTGATTAATTGTGCTCATTGTTAATAAGTGTACACCTTTCGACGTAATTAAATAGTTTAGTAGAATCACTTGTCGTATTTATATTGAGTGATATTGGTGGAAAATGAATGTTATAGAAGGATGGCTTAAATCCACCATATGATTGTTCCTCGATAGTGCAAATGATGTTTTAATTTGTTTATTATGAGTATATGATTATATCTATTCTCTTCCTCTTGTTCTACCATTGTTTCTTCCGAGTGCACTATAGGATGACCTTATGACAATGTTTACTTACCCCTTTTGATGGATGATGCATACATGCATTGATATTGCTTTCTTAATTTTATAAAGAGTATACTTAGGATTTACGAAAGTATTTTTGAAATATAAATTTATATGTTATTTTTGAAAGTAAATAATATACACCTTGTTATAGGAATGATATAGGTTAGTAGCAAACATTTCATTATTTTTTAGAATCTTGTGATATAAGAAGTATGGAATTCTAGTTAAATTTTTGAAAATATTTTTTTATATGTTCTTAATCATATTATTTAGTTTATTTTTATGTGGATTATTATTTTAAATAAAATAATTTTAAATATTGTTATTTTTATAAATGATATTTATAAACATATGTTATTATTTTTTTAACATAACATTTTTTGGTATATTATTTTTACTAAATGTTTAAAATTAATTTGGTATATTATTTTTACTAAATGTTTAAAATTAATGTTATTTAGTTATATTTATAAGATATTCTTTAAAATAAAATTTAGTGTAAAAATTAATATATTTTTTTAATTTAAAATGTATGGCATTATAAATGAAATAAAATTATATAATTAAGAAAAATCATAGTTTGGAAGAAATAAGTGATATATAATATCATTATAATATTATTGATCATTTTCCGTTTTGAAAAGTCACTAGTTCGAAATCTGCGGGGACAAAAAATCCAACCATATTAAGGGTTGGTGTGGCTCAGGCCGGGTGTGATCCCCGGGTGATTTTGACGGCTTAGATGCCCCTAAGTCGCGGTTTCTCAAGCCAAAGGTTAATCCAACCATATTAAGGGTTGGTGTGGCTTAGGCCGGGTGTGATCCCCGGGTGATTTTGATGGCTTAGATGCCCCTAAGTCGCGGTTTCTCAAGCCAAAGGTTAATCTCGATGCCAAGAAGGTCCGGACCAATTAACAAACAAAAAAAATATTATTGATCATTTAAAAAAATTAAAACTCAAATTTTAGGTTATTTAAAAATAATAATAATAAAATTGAAAAAACCTTTAGAATCAATATTAAAAAATGTTGGTCAACAGGGATGTAGATCCACTGGAAAGTTTGTTAACAGAAAGAAATATGTAAAGGAGGTCCCAAGTTCGATTCTCACTCTCGTACCCATGCTTGTGGGTTTGGCTCACCTAGAATTAATAAGTGGAGAAACTTAACCATTTAAGAATTAAAAAAAACAAAAAACAATAACAACTATGTTAAAAAACAATAATAATTAAAAAATAAAACCAGATAAAATTATTATGACATTAATAACTAATAACTATGTTACAATTTTAAAAAAAAACAATATGGAGAAAAACAAAACAAAATATTATATTAAATGCAAGTACAAAATATTGTTTGAAATTTAAAAATAGTAAAAGTTTGTAAGATGTCTCAAAGAAAACAAGCTCAAAGAAAAGATAGTTTTGCGATAGTTTTGCTCCATGTGACCATGATGTTTACTAGGGAAAGACTTTGCCATGAAAAAAAATTACAATGGCATTAAAAAAGAAATGGAAGAGTTTCATTGGATGGAGAGTTCAAAACTTTTCATAAGCACTCCATGTTTGAGCATGGTGTTTATTATAGAAAGACTTTGTCATGAAAAAAATACAAATGATATTAAAAAGAAATTGAAGAGTTCCATTGGATGGAGAGTTCAAAAGTTTTCATAAGCACAGTGAAAGCACTTCTATAGTTCTAAAAAGTTCATTTGATCTAGTCATGGATTTGATTGGAGAAACGAAACTCTCGCCTCCCAGTGACAAGAGACATGATTCAAGTCCATTTATGCCTTACATTTTAATCAAGTACTTCATGTGCATTTGGTGGTATTAAATCATGGACATTAAAAACTGATCTAGAAACTCATAACCATGGTGGTCCTGATCCTCCTTATTAACAAGGCCACGTGGTATATTGAATTTGCTAGGTTAGTAGGTTAGGTTTAGAGTCACTACTATACTATAGTGTTCACCCTAAGCTAATCATAAAGTTGTTTTCTTGTCCAGAAATTGACAAGACATCACTATTTTGATAACAAGTGAAAGTTACATGATTACTTTGCTAGTGGAATGGATTATTTCTTATTCCCAATTTGAGCAAAATTAGGTTTACTTTGCTAATGGAGTGGATGCTCTCACATTACTAGTTTGAGCAGAATTGTCTTCTTATCAACTACTTCACTACGGTCAAAAGATACCAATGAACTAAAAATGCAATGAATTAGTATCACAACAAGGGGACGCATCTTCATTTTAAATCTTCATTTTTAAAGTAAAATAAATATGAATAATTAATTTCTTATGCAACTTTGCCTAGTCAAAGCTTCCCATTTCCAAACATCCACAACTTTTACTTTCTATCAAAACCATGGTTTGATTTGCATACTTAATAGGTTGTCATCGTTGGCTTATGTTCTTAATGAATGGGTTAAATCTACTTTAAGTACAAATTTCATGGTCTCTTTGTTCCAAAGTTTTTCAATTGTGTATTTTATTTTATTGATCTTGGTGAATGCAAGATAGTCTTGGAAGATAGGTTATGGATTGAGTGGGTCATTTCATGAAACATGTTTTTGAAGAGTTTAATTTAGCAATCATGTTTGTCATTACTACTTCTATGTGCGTTTGTGTGTCAGATTTCTTCTTTTTTGGATTTTGTGCTTGCTTTGAAAAATGAGAATGACTTTGAGATGGTTTTTTAATCTTGACATCAATAAGGTCCAAGAGGGAATTGTTATTTGTGCACGCCTTTGTGTCTCCTAGAAGAAATCATTTTGAAGTTGAATGATTCTTATTGGATTTAGAAGCTTTATTACAAGATTACAACTTTTAGGTGTCAATCTTGTTAATTGATAGGTTATTTATAGGATGTGTGTCTTAATGTTCCCATTTCACAAGTAATAAAGAGGAAAATGAGTAATCCCAGAGGTTTGAAGCTCTCTCATATGACTCCTCGAGAAATATCCAAAAAGGAAGCAATGTATCCCGAGCCCAGATCCTTGACAAAGTTTCCTATCACATTATTCATTTCACAAGGGACAAAGAGGAAAACAAATAATCCTCAAGGTTTGAATCTATCTCCTATGACTCCTCGAGTGATGTCCAAAAAGGAAGAAATGTATCTTGAGCCTAAAGCCCTAACAAAGGTTCCTATCCTACATTTAGATGTAGGGGATGGAGCTATGACTACGAATATATCAACAAAGCCAAGCCCTCAAATACATATAAGTTATATTAACAACCCATCAAGGGGGTTGAAGAGGTCAGGTAACACTCCTCGCTCGAGTGCCATTGAATTTGTTGTATATCACACCACTTGAACTGGTCTTTCTTCAAAATTTCATCTAGAGGGGGATTATTTATTAGATATATGAAATATATATTTAATATTTATAAATTTATTATTCATTGTCTTATTCAATGTACAATGTGTATTAAATACACGTAAATGAGTAGAGTCACATATTTTTGTCTAAAAAGACGTGACTTTACATTAAAAGTATAATCATTACATTAATGATTTAATTATTAATTAATGAAATTGCAATATACATACAATATATTACAAGTCATCCCTCCCTAAAAAATATTCATCCTCGAAGCATAGGCAAGGACAAATGCTTGGATCTAAAGCATTAGTTGTAGCTAGATTTATCTCTTCGGGAAAAAGAAAGCTCCTTACGAACCCGAGGAGGAGGTATAATAGGATTATGATCCCATCTCCGAAGTTCACATTCTCGTTGATGTTCATGTTCCCTTTCCCTTTCATGTGATGTTGAAATTGAGATATAATCATTTCCTTTGTGATTATGCTCCTCATGGAGACCATTTCTTGAAGTGGATTTTATTTTTCCATCATCTAGCTTCGATGAAAATGGGTTACTCTAGAGGGTTGTATCCTCACCTCCACATGACCAGTCGTCAACATTGTCTTTAGGCTCTTGTATAAATGAATTTTCAAATGATGATGCCCCACTTTTATCATATGTCAATGTTTTATTCTCAATAATAGGTATGGCCATTTCCATCATGTTTGTTGTTGGTTTGTTTGCCACATAGGCAAGAGATTGATCAGTCTATCGAATAAAAATTTCCCTTGGGTTTCTTCTTGGGGTGAACATGGCATCTTCCTTTGGAGTGCTAGGTGTTTCTTCACTATCATTGAAAAATGATACCTTGGGACTATCCTTCTCGAGATTGCATCTACATGAACATATGCAGATCCTTGACCTTTGAGTGACATGTCTTGGACTCAACAATGATGTTGTCCTTACTTGAAAAGGTTTTTCATTAACATGCAAAGTATCTATTCCATATTGAATTGAAAGAGATCCCCCACTTTGGCCCATAGATATATGAGGCAACATACTCGATATGTTAGAGGTGAACGTGGAATATTTAGTTAGAGTGGGGAATAAGAAGGTTGCACAAGGATTGTTACTTCTAGATTGAATGTGATTTAAATCACATGATGTGGATGTCCATTCATTTACATTTCTCAACTGACGTGTAAGTATTCCACAAGGAAAGGGTATAGAAATGGAATTTTCAGATTTAGGGGTGTGTTACTCATCCAATGGTGTCAACGTTCTTTCAAGGGGGATGAACTCCTCCACTACAATTTAAGGATAAGATATGAAGAGTCAACTATTTTCTTCACCACATTTGGGTACCCTTCTTCTTCCAAGAATAGCCATAAGACCATGGATTCCTTAGCAAGATCTGGCTCTATGCTTAAATTTAGAACCAAACTTAGATAAAGGTGGCAGTCCACGGTGTAAAATGATTTTATTTTCGCGCCAAAAATACATGCCATGATAAACGTTGAAGAGTGAGGGTAGCAACACAAGATCATAGCAATCCAAAACATAAAGTCTCGAGGCAAATTGTTATCCTTCAAATTGATGGGATCCATGATCCTGCCCACTTCTCTGAAAACTTCCTTGTCATAATCACACAAAGAGGGGTGGTGATGGTAGAAAGAATGAATCCGTCCATCTACTACCTGCAACAAGTACTTTTATCCTCTCATCGAAGAAAACACCTCCCTATTTTTATGGGCATTGTTGGCAATAAAGACGAAGGAGATTAAGTCTCTTCCATAAGCCCTTCCAATATCGATGTGCCTTGGCACAAAAATTAATAGCAAACTTGGAGGTCCTAACTCCACTTCTCCCAACTCTGATTGTGAAAAAATCATAATCAAATTCCTCACTCTTTCCATTATCGACCTAAGATCCTGTGCTCAAACTATGTCATTGCCAAAAAATATTTATATCTCTCTTTGGAGACTTTAGGGTTTTTGCAGAGTGCTCTTAACCATGCCAAGGGGAAATTATATAATTGGAGTGTGGAGTGTACAAGTCTTGTAAACTGTGAGGAGAAAATGGTGCACTGACACATCTAGGGACTCCCATGGAGCTAGCCATGTTTGCATGTCCTCTATTAATTTTCAGTAATACTTTGGGGTTTTTGTTCAATGGTGGGTTTGATGACCTGTTAGAATTGACACAAATGTTTCTGGAATTTGTTAGCGGTTTCTTTTCCAAGGGGAGGCGAAACCCTCGAATGATATCTCAAGACTAGAGGATGGAGCCATTTAGATGAAGGAGGGATTTTCCACTTTGACCAGATATGAAAACTCCACATAGGCATACCCTCATGGGTTCCCAAACTCGTTTGTAGAAATGGTAATGTGTTTCACTGTCCCGCGACACTCGAATGTGTCTTCAAGTCCTCTGTTGTGCACCAATAGTCCACCTTGTCTACGTAAATCAAGTACTTGTTGAATTCTTCTTGTCGTCCTCCCAGTACTGCTCATCCTTGTTTAATAGGTATTTCCTCCTCTTGGACAATGTATTCTGTCACATGTCTGCCTTTGAGTTCTTCAACTTTCAAATGGGTGAGTGCTTGCTCATTTAGTTTGGCCATATGAAGGGACTACTTTCCAAGACATCCTTCATCATGCCTTGTCTGAGTGGTAAAAGTAGGTAAATTTTATGCATGCTCCTCATATTTAAAAGTTTCCTTGGCTTTTCCTATTTGTATTGTCTCGTTCAATTTGGGCATCACCTTGATCAACTAGTCATTGAAATAAATGATCTTCAACTTGTTGATACTCTTTCAATTGATTACAAACACAAGTTCATTTTACTTTTCTCCATCTTCATCTTCCTCCTCTTTAATTTTTCTCCTTAAAATCTCCTTTGCTATCTTGTATTGCATGATATGTCTTTCATTTGTAGACATACTGTGAACATGTTCCACTTCAATAGACTTGTCACCAGGAGCATTAATGTTGCGCAGTAAGGAGGATGGAGGAATTATCCTAGTGACCTAGGGGTCTATCTTGATGGTAGAGGGATTCTTCTGGTGTTCTTATTGAAGCGATATTTGGTTTTGGCAGAAACCCCTCTCCTTTAAGTACACCAAGACTACCTTCTCTAATTGTTCTTCTATTATTTCGTTCACAAAATTCTTCATTTCTTCGAGAGTGTTGCTTTTTAAGAGCGATATTTTTCATCTTGAATGCATGTGCTTTTGGCTTTCACCAAGCTTCGCTCTAATACCAATTGGAAGCATGAAACTAGATATATATGAAATATATATTTAATATTTATAAATTTATTATTCGTTGTCTTATTCAATGTGCAACAATGTGTATTAAATACATGTAAATGAGTAGAGCCACGTCTTTTGTCTAAAAAGATGTGACTTTACATTAAAGGTATAATTATTACATTAATGATTTAATTAGTAATTAATGACATTGTAATATACATACGGTATATTACACCCTATGATTGGTTGATGTCCTCTCCTTACTCTTTGTGACGGTAATAGACATTTCCTTTATCCCTCTTTGTTAGTGTTTTATTTATATGACCAAACTCCTTCTTACCTTTGTGTTTGAACTTTTCTTCAATTTTGGTTGTATATTTATACACCACCCCTATTGATTATATATTTTTAATTAAATTCCATCTCGTTGTATATGTACTTATGCAGACCATTGCACAACTTGAGGACCTAGCGCCTCTTAGTATCCTTGATGCCAAGCTTTATGGACAAGGTGTGGAAGGTGAATGTGTACTCTTGCACAAACTAGTGCTATCCCCAATGAAGTTGTGTCCACCTGGTGCACTAGTTGTTGTAATTTTCCATAGGGAGGTATTCCTCCTAGAGGGAATCCAATAAAACCCCCCATTTGGGTTCTTCGGACTAGTCAAACAAGGGGATTCTCATTTGGTCTTGTAAAACATGAAAACAATTTAGTTATCCCAACAATGTTTGAAACACGAGACTAACTTCAAAAGATAAAATGTAATATTTTCTTTATTTGAAAATTTGTTCTTGTAGAAGTATCATTCTATCTAATTAGGCCATTTTTTAAAGGCATTCACATTTATTTGTCCTTGAATTTGTGGCATGTCAAGTTTACTTATCCTTTGAAACACTAGCTTATTGAATAGGATGCAC
>ML780559.1:437525-452573 GCA_009831015.1 Picea engelmannii | reverse complement strand
TATATATATATATAATTAGCATAAATTAATTATGTATTTAATCTTTTTTTTTTAAGTCATAAATTTGAGAGATTTTTTTTTAAATTTAAATTTAGATTGTTAAGATAAACATAAATCCATCTTATATCCAGATCTATCAAGAGAATAATAACAAATTTTTTTTATGTAAATGCCATATTTATAATATTTCTATTTTTGTGTAATGTTGGATCTTTGTAGTTTTAATACTAGGTTTAACTATTAAAACACTCCATTTCATGATGACGATGATGATTAACATCTACTGGGACCAATTGGTCTATCAGTCTATCAGACCTTAAGAAGTAAGCCATTACTTTGATTTCTTTAAAATTGTATTTCTATGCCCAAAAAATATTGAGAGAAGTGTTCCAAGATCACCATAGTTTTGATGACTTAGGAGGTTAGGAAGATCTTATTGTGGCAAATAATTTTAAATTGAGATATAATATGGGTATAGAGATCTAATATAGGATATATTTGGGATCTAATAATAATAATAATCTATTTTTAAGGTCACGGATTGGGACAAGGGACCCCCTCCGATGATTTGACTGGTAAAGTCTACGGAGGTATACATACCCTACCCTCCTCTGGATTTGAACTTGTGACCTCTTAAGAGAAAACACATGTTCTTAACATATAGATATTTATATTTATATTTAAGTAACTTATAAAAATACTATTATTTATTATAAGTATTATGTTTTTTTAAATGTTTTTTAAACTTATATAAATATTATAGTAAGTTTTATGTGTGACAACATCTTCAGCATACGGAGTTGTAAAACATCTCATTACTCTTGATATAATTATAATGTTAAATTATATCAATGAAAATGGAGATGCTTTATCTGTAATATAAAAATTTACAAATTTTAATTGTTACAATTATAATATTTTATTTTCATATTCTATCAAATTGTCAAATGAAGAAAATTGTTTACAATATAATTAGATTCCAACTACATGCTATCACACTTTACTTTCATTTGCACAAATATGTTTAAATTTGCAAGTAGATAAAATTCAAAAATTCAATATATGTTATCACACTTTATTTTCATTATCACACTTTATTTTCATTTGCACAAATAAGTTTAAATTTGCAAGTAGATAAAATTCAAAAATTCAAAAAAAAATATTAGCTATACTACATTGAACAATGTAGAAAAGAAATTTAAGTGTTACATAAAAAAATATAAATATATGTCGACTTAGTTTGAATGGTTGGAAGAAAATTGTTATCTTTCTCATTTGAATTCAAATCTCATAAAATAGTTTTAACTCAAAATTCAATAAATTTATTTTTTAATTAATAAAATTGTAAATAAAATTAATTTTCGATTAATGAAATTGTAAATACCATTTAATTTGCAACTCAATGAACAAGTAATAACTTGGAAATCATCCTCTATCATGGATATGATTAGGTGGATAAAGGTAAATGTTATCCTTAACAACGCTTAAGATCATGCACTAACAATATCCGAAAGGCCAAACTTGTCCCAATCCTCACATAAACCCTCTAGGATGGTCAAGCCTCCAAGGCTGCGAGAAGATTCTCTCCTTGGGTGATTGAAAAAAACAAGGTGGTTTTGTCATTAATGATCACTTTCACGTCTTTCTAGTTATTTAGTGAACACTCATCATCATATCCTGGAGAAATGACAAATGGCACGATGAGAGGAATTTGAAGAATTCATTTAGTGAACACTCATCATCATACACTGGAGAAATGACAAATGTCACGATGAAAGGAAATTGAAGAATTCATTGGATCTGGAGTTCTAAACTTTTCATTGGCATAATGGATGTCTATTTCACATGAGTAGTTTTGAAAAGTTTATCTTATTCCCCCATGGATTGGATTTGATTGGAGAAATGAAACTCTTCCCTAGAAGAGGAGCCATGAGTCAAATGCATTTATGCTTTACATTTTAATCAACTGTTCCATGTGCATTTCGGTGGGGTGGGATTAAATCATGGGCATTAAAATTTTGAAAGCCATGTGGCAGGTGAGGACCATTGTGGTCCTTATTTGAAGGAAACCACGTGGCATATCTAGAAACTATTGGCATTTTAGGTGTAGAGTCCCTCTTAACCTAACCTATAGTCTTCAACCCCAAGCTATGCACAAAGTTGTTATTTTGTCAACAACTTGTAAGACATCACTATTCTAATAAGAAGTGAATGTTACAAAACAACTTTGCTAATGGAGTTAATGGTGCCATATTATTACTTTGAGTGGAATTGTCTTCTCATTAGTTGCTTGAAAGGAAACTTGGCATGGTGTATGCTATCTTTATGTGATTATTAGATATAATTCAATTAACATTGTATTGATTTGTATCACAAAAAAAGTAACTAGCTATTTTTTTTTCATGTTTTTTAATATTTATTTGTAAGGTATATATATAAGACATTTACAATGTAACTTTGATATAGTGAATTTTTTTGATGTTTTTTAATATTTATTTGTAAGGTAAATATATATAAATAAGACATTTACAATGTAACTTTGACATAGTAAAAATTTTCAATTTGATATTAGGAATATGATATGTTTAATTTTTAATGTTTTACCAAAATTATTTTTTATTTCTAAATTTAATGGGTTGTGGCTCTTAACTTTCTTTTTATTGAACGGAGTAAATTCACATAGACCATAATTTTCATGGTCTCTTTGTTTAAAGGATTTTTTTATTGTGTATTTTACTAATCCTAATGAACATAAGATGGTCTTGGAAGAGGGTTAATGGTTTATGGCCAAATGAACGTTTTCATTATACCCTACTTACCATAGTTAAATCTAGCTACCATGTCTATCACTACCACTCTCATGTGGGTGAGTTTTCTTCTTCTTCTCCTGTTTTTGTGGATTTTTCATGTGCTTTAACAAATTAGATCAACTTTAGGGTAATTTTGAAGCTTGACATCAATGAGGCCCAAAATGGCATCGTTACTTGTGCACACCTTTGTGTCAAACTTGATTTGAGTAAGGGTCTCCTAGATATTCATTTTCGAGTGGAATGACTATTGTTGGATTCAAGAAATTGATGATGAGAATACAAATTTTAGGGTCGAGCATCACTACTTGCGCATGCCTTTCTGTCGAGCTTGACTTGAGTAAGGGTCTCCTAGACAAATTCATTTTGCAGTGGAATGACTCTTGTTGGTCAATAACTTGATGATGAGAATACAAATTTTAGGATTGAAATTTTCAAGCAATAGCTGATGCTTGCAAAGGAAGTGTTAGCACTAACTTTTGAAATCCGTGTGGAAACTCATGACCCCTAACCATAAAGAACTAGAGCCAAATTTTGATTATGGATCCTATGGATTATGGGGCCACCATACTTCCATGACACAACTTTGATGTTGCCATGACACATAAAATTTCAATCAGCCTATAGATCCCAATATATTGCAACACCCTACATATGACATGTTTAACATGCATGCAAAATATCCTTTGTTTTTCAATTAAGTTGTGTTTGTACCATAACTAGAAGAAATCTTGCACAAGTTGTCACATTTAGAGTCAACGAATCTTTCATTGTCATAGAGTCATCAATTTAAATGTTCACATTCAATTCAATAGCTATATGTTGCAAAACAAATGACATACATTGATCCAAAGCACCAAATCAATCACTTTCTCCTACTTGAGATTCATAGCCTCCTTCACCTCCTTTTCTTCTATTACACCTTCCTTCATTTCTCAATATTTTCTAGTGTGATTTTCGATAATCATGATATAAATACAAATCAATTGAAAGATAATGAATATTTTGGATGCATGTTGAGCAATTCATAAGTAGGGTGATGTAATATCTTGGGATTTGTGGGTTGATTTAAATTTGATATTTCATAGTGGCATCAAAGTGGTGCAGTGGAAGCATGGTGGGCCCATAACCCATAGGTTCCATGATTAAAATCTAGCTCTGATACATTTTGTTGTTACTAATAGTTTGTTTAAGTGATATTTATAATTTTACCTCTAAAATGTTGCATGATTATATGGAAATTTAGCTCCAACACATAACATCAATTCCAACACACAGTGAATTTCAATTAAAATAAGAGTACAAACCCTATGTTGTAAAATATACTTAAAAATTATTGAAGCCCCAAATTAATGTGTCAACTGGAAAAAAAAATCATTATTTCCCTTGAGGGGTATAATCTTATCATAATACTTGAGGAATCCAACCTCGATTAAGAGAGACCACGTGGTCTATGAAATAGGGCATGGAAATCTCTCTCACTCCCTCTTCCATGCCTCTAAGGTTGCAACATTAAATAATTTTCTTGTGGTTCCTGTACTTGTGCCCGATTCACATAAAAACTTCATTAGCAATATAAATCTAACATCAAAGTGTTCATAAAATCATAATGATATGATTAATTCAATATGTAATTTCAAATTTAGTGCTCTACATAATATAAACCATATCAGTGCATCTTACAAAGATATGCATTGGTTTTCATATAATAATAACATACATAAAAAGAATTGTCATAAACAATGAAAAAGAGCATACGAGATTGAGTATGGTGCACTTTAATAAGTACAATGCATTGTTATGTTTTTTCACCCCATCAATGGTGTCTCTAATGAATGACGGTGCATAATCATATGGATACATGTGTTTTTTTGGAATGAGAGTGCATAATCATATGAATACATGTGTTTTTTTGGGTATTGTTGTGTGCTTACATGGCAACAACACACCACTCACATTGCATCCAACAATGGAGTGAAAAATGGGTGTCTGCTATCAGTTTAGTGCAATCTTTCTACACTATATATGTTATGCCCAGTGAAGCTAACGTCACATCATAATGTAGGTTGATTGCTCCTTTCTCTCATTGATGTGTTTAGGATGAGGGGATGCCCTATGTACGATGAGTGTGAAAATTCACCAACATAGTAATGAGTTGGTACACATGTTGATGTGATTTACCCTTCACCAAGAATAGTGCACCTAGGTAACCAAACAACATTGCAAAATTCACATTACAAGTGACTACTTAAATGTGTCAAGGTTGTCTTACACACTGATGTTGGTGCAATGAGATGTGTTCTTATCTAGTCAAATTGAATGCACCTCATATATGTTATCAATATGTTCATCTTTATAAGATGCATCACATATGGTACTTCATGAGCAACACCATATTCAACACACAAGGTGTCACACCACCACGGTGTGTTACCCAAAAATATGCACCGTGTTAATGCGGCTTGTTCGTACACTAATAACCATGTACAAAAACTGCATGTAGATGAATTGTTGACATTTAAAAAAAATGAAAAAAGTTAACTAATTTTACACTAAAAGAAAAAAAAACCATAGAAAGGTATAGGCATAACACATAAAATTCCTTGGTTTGCTCTTTGTGGTTGTGGAAAATAAAAAATTCTCCACAATTTTATTTACTTGTTTATTTAATTTTTAAATGAAATTAATAATTTTAATTGGTTGTGAATGAAGAATGAGGATTAAATTCAATAATTTAGAAACACATAACTTCAAGATGAGGTACACTGGAAACGAACATCGGTGCTTGGAAGAGAGGACAATATTGAAGGATGGTAAAAATGAATAATCAATTATGGTAATTTTTTTTTATAATTTTTTCCCTAACCATGGTGCACTTTTTATTTCAATGCATTGAAATGTTGTTTATAGTGTATTGTACCTTTTATTTCAATGTATTTCAATGTTGTTTATAGTGTATTGATGTGATTAGAAAATTACAATACACTAAAGCACTATTTTTCATAAAAAAAAACTTCACCCACCACCTATGTTAAGAACTATTACTAAAACATATAAGAGAGAAAAGACTATGCTAAACCCCATTTTCATTGTTTTCCTTATAATGAGAAATTCACTTTTATATAATAAAAAATATCAATGAATATCTACTAACTTAAACCTACTTTAATACTACAAATATCTATTGATAGATCTCTCCCAAACAAAATAATCTTATTCGTTAGTTAGTTTGATCAGAGATGAAATCCCATTAAAGAAATGAATAATTAATATATATAATGAATAGAGTTCCAAGACTCCTAAATAATTCAAAAATCTCTATCATTACCACAAGCTTATTAAAATCGTATACCTTAGTAAAATTGAATTTAAATGTTCTCAAATAAAACTAACTTTCATAAATAAAATCCACACATCCTAACTTAATCTATACTTCTCTTCTACCTATATTTAAGGTCTTCTATGTTGTTATTTATGTTGTTATTTTTTTGGTATTCTCTTTTCTTAAGAAAATAAAACTAATTACCTCCCATAATCATATTCTTATGGGTCCTAAATAGCATTTCGTATACCCTTTACTTTTTATAGAACCCATCATATCGTCATCCTCATGGATCATAAGAACTTTTCATAGATCCTCTTATTTTTTATAGGGCTTTGATATTTTGTCACAATCCATTGTTTTAATTTAGTCCTAATTGTTCTCCATATACCCCTTTACTTTTTAGAGGGCCCACAATGATATACTCATGGATCCTAAAAGAACCTTTCATACATCCCTTATACTTTTTTATAGGACTTCGATATTTTGTCATAATCTAGTTTCAATTCGGTACTCAACATGAGTATTGCGGTGTTCAACATAGTAGTTACATCATCATAACCTCATTCTTCTTTCATCCATATAAATATGGATACAGAATGTACCACCAAAAAGATTATTTGGCCACAACATAGTAGTTACATCATTAAAACCTCATTCTTCTTTCATCCATATGCATATAGAATGTACCACCAAGAAGATTATTTGGCCACATAAATAATATGACTACGCCCTCCATGTTATTGGAGGTTGCCATTGGTAGTATGATCCTAAGTTAAGAAATGAGTATGCCGTGTAGGTTGAATGTAGTATCATCCTAGATTAGGAAATTAATATGTGCTTTTATAGAAGTGTTCAATAATTTAGTTTTTTTTTTTTTTTTATCATTCACGTTAAATTCCCATTAAATGCAGTTATTAGTTATCGTAAATGATTCATAGCTTTTAGGATAGGGAAAGTATACCTAACATTGATATTTTTGTTTGATAACATTTCATTATGAAGTTATTGATGAATGAAAAAAATAATATATTTTAAATTTTAAATTCAAAATTTTATTTTTATTTATTTTTAATTGAGAAAGTTTAATATATTTAAAAAATAATATATTTTAAATTTTAAATTCAAAATTTCATTTTTTTTTAATCGAGAAAGTTTAATATATTTTAATATTTATTTTTATTTTATCATAATAATTTATTATAAACAATGATATCAATGAAATGAAAAGATGATTAAAATTGAATTGTTTAAAATCATAATGATATTTATCTTTAGCATAAAAAAGGCATAAAATGTAAACAACTTCTTAAAATGTTTTTCTCATTTATAAGTTCCTACACCTATCTCATATTATTAAAATCTATGTTCCTACACCTAGAGTTTTAGAACTATTTTTTTTTTATAAAATCTCAAAACAGGTTGAATGGTATTTGTTTAAAGTTTGTTTTATAATAATAATATTGTAATTTTTGGGAGGTGCCAAAATCTGATAACTTAGTTGTTAATTGGTATTGAGTATAACCATCAGTATTTTTTGTCCTTGAATGTGGATTGACTCATCACTATTATTCAAGGAAAACCATGCCACTTAAAATATTCATAAGGGGGTAGTCTTTCACTCCTACTAGATGCCTCTAGGTCTTAGGATGTCAACTTGTTTCCTCAAGTTTAAGGAAAACAAGCTCTTAGCCAATTAGAAACAATTTTAGATCTTACTCCAGGATCAAAATACAAATTCAATGGCATATGCAAGAAAGCTAGTATCCCTTCTGGTCATCACGGAGGTTACCTTAGTAGGATCATGTGCTTTTTAGTAACATCTATCCTTAATTCCATACATGAAAGCATATACTACCTCAATTGCAATTTAACCTCATTGTCACGATTCAAAGCCTGCTTGCAATTCAACTGCTTGTGATCAACCACTTGCTTTTGCTTTCAAGCCTCCTTCTCGTCCTTATGAACCTGCGTCTTTGTCTAGTTCTGAGTCGCCCGGTACACGTAGCCTATGTCGCCAGTCAATCGTTACCCAGAGTAGTAGTTAGTTGAATGAGTGGATGAAGAAGCATCTTACTTCCCTAGCTTCTGAGTAGATGAGTCAACCTCTTCCACACTAGTATAATAGTGGTAGAAGTAGACCACACTAGGACCTACCGCCCCTATAGTAACCACCTCTTAAGGATAGTAGTTGATGGGGGAAATAAAGTGTACCCCAAGAGAAATAATACTAATATTGTTGAAAGTGAAAATAAAGTTATTTTAAATTATTTTTTATTTTAACTTTTATTTTAATTACTTAAAACATATTTTATTTTTAAGAAATGTTATTTATATTAACAAATATTATGGTACTTGGATAATGTATGGTTGAAAGAGTTTATTATAATGGTTAACTAGTTTATTATAATGTATAGATGAGCAAGTTCACTTAAATGAGAATTGAAAATTCTTTAAATTAATTGTGTTCAATAAATTATTCTTTCACATTTTTTAAAAGAAGATAACATTTTATTTTAATTTTTGTATGCAGTGAATAATGGTTTTTTGGGTTGAAAGTGGGGTGTTGTTATCACTTCCACCCCAGTTCAAGTTGATACAATGATATGTTTGTATTTATGCTTGTGCTCATGTGTGTATTTAGTTCATTAAGTAATCAAAGTTATCTAAATTAAATAATAAATAATGAAAAACTGTTAAAAACAAAGTTGGAGAGAGATACAACTTCAAACACCTCTAAAATGAAATGGTCCAATAAAATCAACATCACATAAAAGAACAAATTTCTAATAGATCTTACAAAATAAAACTAGATGTAAAATATTACAAATAAAGCCCCAACATTCTTTTAACATATTTGCATTGTCAAAATATGCCACTAATATACTTAATGATAACAAGAGTTCTCTATGAGACCGACCCTTAATATTCACTTCTTAGAAACAAGGGCCTCCTAAATTACTAACTAAAAAACAATCTCATTTCAAAGTACTAAAAAAACCATATAATCTATAAATAGTTTATCCATTTAACTTCAATGTCAATAATGCTCCAATTTTCATTGAATTTTTTTAAAAAGAATTATTTCCAAATAACATGATTTTGATTTAGAAATCCAATTTAATTTATTATAATGCCAAAATCCAATAATTTAGAAATCCAATTTAATTTACTATAATGCCAAAATCCAATCACACCAAATATGTTATGTGAATGCCAAGTTTATCATTTTTTTACCAAAACATTTATTAAATTCATTACATGGAAATACAATTGTAGTAATCTAACTTTTCATAAAAAATGACTAAGGTTTCCATGTTTACTTCGCCCATAGATTTATCCATCTAAAAAACTACTTTTACATATAACATTTTAGAAAGATGAAATCCATATAAATAATTAGTTCACCCATATATCTATCCATCGAAAAAACTACATTCATATTTTCATATATAACATTTTACTAAAATGAAATCCATATAAATAATTGTACAATATTGTATTTTTCAAGTCCAAATAAAATAGTTTCAAGTCCAAATAAAATAGAAAAGGTCAAAACCTTTTCTAAAAACCTTCAATTTATTTCCTCTTTGTTATTTTGTCATAATACATTATTTTATTTAATTAAACACTTAATAAAATCTATTCGTCTTAGTAAAATATTCCATTTTAATAAAATATTTATATTTTTAAGTTTAACATCATCCTTACACCAGGGTTATTGTGTCGAGGATTATGGTATTTATATTTTTAAGTTTAACATCATCCTTATACCAGGGTTCTTGTGTCAAGGATTATGGTTTTGAGGCAATGCTCTTTCTTTATTTTTTATTCAATCATGATTTTCAAAGTTCAATATAGAGAATGTGTTTATTTCTATCATTTCAATTTGAGTTTTATTTCCAAGTTTTCATGATTTTCAAAGTTCAACATAGAGAATGTGTTTATTTCTATCATTTCAATTTGAGTTTGATTTTCAAGTTTCCGATGTGAAAACTATTATGTTTAAAATAATTTTGAAGTTTTTTAGAACACTATCATTAATTTTATTTAAGTTTAAAATAGTTTTTTCACCTTAAACAAAATGTAAAATGTGTAAGGTAGTTAACTAAGTGAAAATCTTCTTAGAGATCAATAATGGTCTTAGATCTTGAATCACGTGAATACAATGTTTTGCTATAAAATTTGTTTATATATCATTTGAATTATTCATATCCTAAAACATGTAAAACATGTAGGGTAGTTAACTAAGTGAAAATCTTAGGTAGTTAATTAAGTGAAAATATTCTTAGAGATTAATAATGGTCTTAGATCTTGAATCATGTGAATACAATGTTTTGCTATAAAATTTGTTTATATATCATTTGAATTATTCATATCCTAAAACATGTAGGGTAGTTAACTAAGTGAAAATCTTCCTAATGTAAATAGAGATAAATAAGATTCTTAGATCTTGAATCATGTGAATATAATGTTTTGCTATAAGATTTGTCTATATATCATTTAAATGATTCATATCATATTTAATGACTTGAATATCATATTTAATGACTTTATTCAGGGAAAAAATGATTCATATAATATCCAATCCAATATTCATTTAGAGAAAAAAAAAAAATTGAAAAAACGTGATCAAAGGTGAAGAATTTGAATTTTCCATAGACGATTCCCCAAAATACAGGTAGTGAAATAAAACTTGTCATGTTAATTTAGGTAACCAACCCTCCCTTCATGTGATTTTGATATGGACTCTATGTCTTTCTTTTTTATTTATATATGTAGTTCTTGTAGATAACTCCCCAAAGGACTAAGGAAACATCATATATCCAAGAAACACAATCTCTCTTAAAATTGTAAAAATAATTAAATGTCAAAATCATTTAAAAGAAGTCAAATCGATCATTGCAAACTTCAACGTAAAATCCATATTTTGAAATGAATATGCATCTTTAACTAAAATATTAAATTAAATGTGTTTATAGCATATTTTGAGTACTTTGGTGATGAGGAATCTTCAACTAAAATATTAAATTAAGGATGTTTAAAGCATATTTTGAGTCAAGAGGTAGTTGGTATATCCGAGGAGTTGGTATATCACTCTAAGAGATATCTTGAAAAGAAGGGCATTTATTTAAGTTTGACCATCTCTTAAAAAGAAAAGCATTTATTTAAGTTGACTAAGCTAATGCCTTGACATGTGTGAGCAAAGGATATACTTAAGAAACAATATTTACCAAAACTTTTTATGAATGGAGATGCATGTTTTACTAAGAGATTGTTAATGGATATGGAATTCATTAACAATATATTAATTTTAAAAGATATTTTTAATTATTATAATATTTTAATATTTTCAATAATTTTTAATATAAAATTTTAATTTTATAATTAAAAAAATAATATAATTGAATTATCAATTTAATATTAAAAACAATAATCATCATTATAATATTTTTCTATTTTTATTTTTAATAAATATTTGTTTCAAATATTAATAATTTAAAATTTTTATTTTATTTTAAAATTCATATATTACTTATTATTAATATAATTTACTATTGTATTATACAACGTGAGTGTGTCTAATGGTTAAGAACATGTGTTTCTTCTTAAAGGGTCACAGGTTCAAATCCAGAGTAGACTTAGGATCTACAAAACTTGCAACTTTTTAGTGAAAATAAGGGGAAATACAATATAATCATGTTGGGCTTTATTTACGATAGCGATAGGCTTTGAACCTGGGTCACCATGCAGAATGAGGCTTTGAACCTGGGTCACCATGCTTTGAACCTGGGTCACCATGCAGAATGAGGCTTTGAACCTGGGTCACCATGCAGAATGAGGCTTTGAACCTGGGTCACCATGCAGAATGAGGCTCGATCACACCCAACATGGGCCACACCAACCCTAATCATGGTTGGATTTTTTGGTGTCTCCTCTTGATAGTCGAGAGTTTCAAACTTGGGTCACCATGCAAAACTAGGCCCATAAAAACCAATAGATTTAACTAAAAAATTGAAGAACATGGGTGAACTTTGATCCACTTATATGTGTACACCTGGCATTTAGCCTTAACCTTTTGTGATAATGTTAAAAAGATATATCCTTACTAAATCATAAATTTCTTGTAGCTTGTTAGATGTTGATATTAACCTAAGATTTTATAAAAGTAGTCATTATAAAACCTTTTTTTATTAAAATAAATATTACAAAAAATCTTTCCCAATGTAGTTAATAGAATCAACATCACTTAAAAGAATAACTTTTCAATAAATCTTACAAAAGAAAATTTGATTCTTGCAAGTATTCTAAGATAAGGTGTTTCAACATTTTTGAACATACTTGTATTGTTAAAATATGTGATTATATACTCCACATCAATGTAATATCAACCAGAGTTGTTCCATCTGAAATAATGTTTTCTTAAAAAGATCTCAATAAAGATAAGCACACTCATTTTGAAGAAAAGAAAAAAGTCTAAAAAACTATGTTTATATAGTGATTCATTTAATATTAGTGATTGTAAGGTTCCAATTTATATCCAATTTTACTAAACAATTTACTAAACAAAAGTTGTTTATAAAAATTGATATAATTAATTTAATTTATAAATACAAATTTATTTATTATAATACAGAATTAATATTACAAAATAAAACTAAATATATATTGACAAAATCATTTATTTGAATCCCTGCCTAAATTTTTATAAAACATAGTACCACAACTTCCATGTTCAAGTTCCCCACCCTCCGGATCCCTCCATCTAAAAATCCAAAATTGTTTATAAAAAATGATCTTACTATCCATTTTTCTCCAACATAATAACTCATGTAATCAAACATAATTAAAACCAAACTCTCACCAGTGATATTAATGAAACCAAAACCTTGTATTTTTCTCCAACATAATAACTCATGTAATCAAACATAATTAAAAACAAACTCTCACCAGTGATATTAATGAAACCAAAACCTTCTAGAAAGAGTTTTAAATTATTAACTCTAGAATAAATTAATTTTAACCAATTTTACGTGATGAACATAAAGATATTTTTGTCATGATTCACTTTTCAAACCTAATTGGAACAAAGTATTTACCCAGTGAACGAGTTAACACTCGTCAAATCATGGAGAAACTACGAGTAGCACGAAAGGAGATTGAAGACTCTCATTGGATCCCGAGTGCAAATTTTTCCATGAGCATCATGGAGGTCTATTTCGCATTAGTAAAAAATGAAAGCCTCATTGACCGACTAATGTGGTTTTATAAACTTTTCATCGCTTCCCTCTGGATTTGATTGGAGAAATGAAACTGCTGCCCGAAAGGGGAGACCCGATTGAAGGCCATGTACGCTTTACATTTCGATCAAGTACGACTTGTGCATTTCAATGCTATTAATCATTAGAATTAAAACTTTTGAAAGCCACGTGGCAGCTCATAACCATTGTGGTCCTTATTTGGGCAAAGGACATGTGTCACATAAGCCATTGCTGGTAGGTTAGGTGTAGAGTCCCTAATAACATATGTAATCTTTACCCCCAAGTTAGGCAGAGAGTTGTCTTCTTGTGAACCACTTGTAAGACATGACTATTCTAGTAACAAGCGAATGTTACATGACAACTTTGCTAATGAAGTCAATGATCCCCGATTAATAACACATTAAGTAGAATTGTCTTCTTCCCAGCGACTTGAAAGGCAACACGACATGGTTTAGATTACCTTTAGTACGGTCATCACGCATGGCTCAACTAACAATGCAATGAATTTGTATGGAAAGAGTGTAACCGATGGAAGAATCTTCATTTAAAAATAAAAATAAAACATACATTAATAATTTAATGCAACCTTGCCAACCTCAAAACGTATAGCTTGACCCTAAGTTTTAACCTTGCCATCTTTAATTTTTTGTTGAATAAAAAACATATTATCATAATAATAATCATGATTAGATTAGTGAAAAATACTATCATAATAATAATCACGATTGGATTAATGAATCTTATTGTTGTGAAACTAAGATTTGATATCCGATGTTTAGACCCTTCACCTAAATCATCCTTGTAAGGTTATTTTTCCTATTGAAAGGTGGAATGGGAACCTTTTGTTGAGGTGGATTTTTTTTTTGGGACTTAGCTGTAAAGGTTATAAGATAATGATTCCAACTTTAGAGTTTATTGCATTTATCTTTCTTGTTTATGAGATGAGAGTATTAAGACAAATATTCTTTAATGATTTTTAGTTTGATACATTTAATGGAAATCATTATGTTTATTAAAAAAAAGAAATTATTCAATTCAAGTTTGAATGTGAAGGTTTAATTTGTCTAAGTATATGTAAAATCAGTAAAATGATGAGAATATTTGATAGACTGACACCATAGAGCTATGGTGGTAAAGATAATAACTGAATTGATCTCTGGGAACACAAGTTTAGGGAAAAGGCTCATTCAACCCATAAATCATGGTTGCTCTTATAAGGTTATCTTGCTTTCATCTAAGTTGCATTCACATAGGAGTGATGGTGACAAAGATTGTCATTATAAGGTTATCTTGCTTTCATCAAAGTTGCATTCACATAGGAGTGATGGTGACAAAGATTGTCGTTAAATTAACCTCTAACAACCAAGTTTTAAGGAAAATGTTTGCTTAGCCAATAAACATAAGCATCTCTTCCATGACCATCTTGCATTCATAACTTTATTAAATACATTTTTCAAAACCTTTTTAATAAAAAAAGACACACCCCATGGTGATGGTAGAGATAATCATTGAATTGAACTTTGAAAATGAAAAGTTTAAGGAAAAAACTCACTTGACCCGTATCTTCTAGGACTATTTTGTATTCATCAAAGTTACATTAACATAGGAATGGAAATGACTAAGGTTTAAGGGAAATGCTTGCTTAGCCCATAAACAA
>ML780559.1:374811-420246 GCA_009831015.1 Picea engelmannii | reverse complement strand
AGGGGCACCAACGACATATACTTTAAAATTTTAGGTATGGGTAATGAGTGACATGTGTGCCCCTCATTTTTTTTTGAGATGGTTATTCATTTTATGTAAACCAAATGTATGCTCATAATCTACATAGATCATACTTGGCAATGGACTATATGTTGAGGATTTTCAGACTTTAAGCACTATTTTTTATTATTTATCGAAATATCATATGTTTAAAAAATGGTGTCTTATTGACACATGTTAGTGTCCTCACATTTTATTTCAAATGTGACTCTTATCAAACAAACTAAACAGATAGTGAAAGGAACATCCTTGTGAGTTCTTACATTTTTTTGGTGTTTTCATTGTGATGATATTGAATTTTCATTGTGACTGATTTTTGGCTCACTAAATTTCCTAATGATAAAGTTTAGAAAAAAAATAGTAAAAAATAGAAATCTCAAATGAAATTAAAAAATTCTTATGCCATGAGAAATTAGATTCAATGATGAATATATTGGTATAAACTCTGATAATTCTCATATTTTGCAGGGTTTCCACCTTGCTCAAGTGACAAATTTCAGAAAACTGTAGAAATGCTTGTTGTATTTGTTGACCAGAAACTCTTGGCTGAGAAATTTACTAATTTCTCAGGAGAGAGTTTTTTGGCCCAAAAATTAACCCAGGGTTAAACAAAACTCTCGCCCAAGAGTTTGTTTCAACTCTCAACCAAAAGAATAAACAAACTCCTGAGAAAGAGATTTATTACATAATACCCCGAGAATCTTTTAGGGGCTGACATATTAATTTCTTGAGATTCTCGACGGGATTCTATAATTTCTCGCCCAAGAGTACTATATATAATCTCTCACTCGAAAGTTTATTTCCATCATTCACCTTCGCAAGTCTGAAAAATAAGTTCAAGTTCATATGTTTTTAGTGCGAAAAAAATTTCTAAGGTATTTTCTTTTTTTCTTATGGAGGTTTTAAACTTTTTCATATTATAAATTTCTTTACAAAGGGTATATTTGCTCATTTTCTTTATAAGGGAAAATATTATATACTTGGTTTTGGCATATTAATGATTTTTTTTTTTAAAGACATTGTAAAATTGGTTTTAGCATGTTAATATATATTTTTTAAAGGACAAATGAAAATTTGGTTTTGGCATATCATTGTTTTTTTTAAGCAACATGTTGTAAATTTTGTTTTTTCATATTACATTTTTTTATATAAGGGATATATGGTCAATTTGGTTTTAGCATAGTACTCTTATTTTTATAAAGGAAAATATTGTGAATTTGTTTTTTTTTTTCTGTTTCATTAATTGTACAATTTTATATCCAACATATTACTATGATTTCAGGTTTCTGGCATTGGAGTTTAGGTTTTTAATTATTTCAACATGGGAAACCAAAAGAAATGTGCAACAAAACATGATCGCACCAGAACTGATGGAGAGGCAAGGAAAGATAGAAAACGTGAAAACATGAGAAAGTTAAGAGCAAAAAGAGAAATGGAAAGAAACATGGAGGCACATGGCGGTGACGAAGAAATGCAAAATGTGGAGGCACATGGCGGTGACGAAGAATTGCAAAATGTGGAGGAACATGGCAGTGATGAAGGAATGCAAAATGTCAAGGAACACATTGATGAAAGAAATGAAGAACATAAAGGTGATGAGGAAATGACAAATGTGGAGCAAACGATGGGCAACATTGATACCGAGGCCATGATTGGTGAGTAAATATTTTTTTATGTTTATAAAATTGTATTTAATACACGCATATAATTGATTTGAAAGTTCACAATCTTACAAATTTATATATATTCATGCAGGGTCAACATCCAACTTACAACATCCTACCATACCTATCAATTTACAGAGATTAATTGGAAGTTGCAACAATATCTCATTGATGACAAATTTTTGGAGAATATGGATTCAAGTAAAATTGAAGAATTGGGACCTCCGATGTGTGATCATACAAATTGATATAAAGAAAAAAAGATACTCGAAAATTATCTTGAAGGTATTCCTACCATAACACAAGCTCAATCGTTACATAGATTGTTAAAGCAAAAATGTCTAAGAAATGCCATTAAATTATTGGGCATTAAAAGTGTCAAAGAGGTTAAAACAAATGAGATGGTATAAAAAAATGTGACCTCGGCCCTTGCCACACTTGCAAGGAAATGATCTCATGATTTAGTGGTTGCTTGTAAAACATTGCTAACAGGGGTTGTGGAAAAAAACACTGCAACTGATCGTTTGTTGGCTATGACTGCAAGAACGTTAAAAACATCAAATTTTTTTTTATGGAAGCATAAAAACGTTAGGGTTCAATTAGATGAGGATGATGAAGTTGCATGTTGGGCTATTATTTGTAAGCAACCTTATCAGGATAGACTTCTAGATAATGTGAGGGATAAGGTGAAAGAGTTTTGGCATTTAAAATCTCATGTCTTACCAAATGAAAAGGATGTTGTGCGACATCGTATATCTAAAGGAAACTATGAAACTCATGCCAAACACATAAAATAGGTTACTCGAGCAGAAATGTTAATTTTTTTTATGGAGAGTAATGTTGATGTGAATATTTCCCTTAGCACATTTGTGAAGCTTAAACCATGGTATGTCGGGCCCATTGTTGTTCGCGACACATGTTGTTTTCGATACCACATAGAATTCGAATTATGTTATAAGACATTTCTAAATTTTGGCATATAGTGTTGTCCAAATGAACCCCCTCCTTCGAGTGTTCGTGAATTTGTATCCAAAATATTATGTGCATGAGAGAATGATCAAGTATTCTATAAGAAACAATGCGTTGGTGGTAGAAAATGTGAAGAATGTTCTCATTTGGCCCTTTTTTTATGCTAAATACCCCATTGATCCAAATGATCCTCAAATGTCAAATCAAATTGGGAAATGGAAGAGATATGAATATGTTGATTATACTCATGTTACCGATTCAATGACCACATCAAGAAAGATTGATTTAATTGAATATGATATCTCTGTGGCATATTTTATGGAGTTGTTCAGGAAAAAATATATAGATATATCAATCACTCTCATACAACACGATGACAATACTTACATTTCAAGCAATCACAAGATGTATTTCCAAAAGGAACAATATTATCGATTATTAATTTTGCTGAAAATTACACTTTCACTTTGCAAAAGGAGATACAAAGTGAGTATTATCATTCAGACCAGGTATATATACTTGTGAATAATAGAACGACCAACCCTTGGTATGATAAATAATGTAAATTTGCTAGGAAAGCCATTCAGGATGCTTCTAATGAGTCCTAAAAACCCGATAAGATCAATATGTACAAAGCCCTAATTAAAAGGAAAAAAAATATACTATATCAATAAAAGGAAAGAACAACTTTCACAATTATATAAGCTGGATCCTGAGAAGTTTTGGAGCCAAATTCTAAACCGCAATACTAAAGAAATAATAGGATTCCATTAAGGGACTGGAACACTTACCTTAAAAGTCTTTACAAGTTCCCTAATGCCATGGACACCATTCCTATTGTCCCTACAAAGGAAGAAGTTTTTTCTTTAGATGACATAGAGTTCAGGGTTAAGCAACTTGCAAATGGGAAAGCTAAGGAAATTGAAGGCTACCAAGCTGAAAATTTTAAAATCTTAGGGCCTATCCTTATCCCTCACATACACAAGCTCTTCAATTTAGCAGTCAAGCAGGGCTTCCCTAAACCCTGGATGCAAAGCCTCATTGTTCCTATTTTTAAAAATGGGGATAGAAACATTCCCTCTAATTATAGGACCATTATGATTAGCCCAATTTTAGCCAAGATTTATCAAATTATTTTGGAAAAGAATATTATCCTTTGGCTAGATAGTAACAGTAAAATAGCTAAAGGCCAGGCCGGGTCTAGGAGATATCATTCAACTGTGGACCATATTTCTACCTTTAGGATCATTGCATAGGAGTTCCACAATACTAAAACCAATCTTTTTTGTTGTTTTGTTGACTTTAGAAAATATTTTGACATGGTTCCGAGGAAAAACCTTTGGAATAGGTTGGAATAGATAAAAGTGCCTCTCGAGTTGAGGGATGCTGCAATAAGGATGCATGAGAAAATTATTGCTAAGTTTAAAAACAATGAGGGTTGGTCAAAAGATATTAACTACAATATTGGAGTCAAACAAGGTTGTCCCTCGTCCCCTACCCTTTTTGGCATATACATTGACAAGTTAAAAGATTTCTTGGAAAAAGTAGGTTGTGTCGGCTCTACTCTCACTGGTATAGTCATCAATATTCTTCTTTGTTCCGATGATATCGTTCTTATGGCAAGGAGTTCCCATGATTATGAAAACCAACTAAGAATCCTTAAGGATTTTCACTCCAATATGGGCATGACTGTTAATACTGATAAGACTAAGGTCATGATTATTAAATCCAATAAGATCACTTATGATACCTTTGTATATGAAAAAAACAACTTGGAGGAAGTGACTTCATACAAATTTATTTGAATTGATATTCACCACAAGCTCAATTGGAATTATAGAATTGAGAAAAGGATTATTGGGGGATGGAAAGCTTATTATGGGCTTGAAAACAATTGTAAATCAACGGATCTTTAGAGTTGGGATAAGAAGAAACTCCTCTTTGAGACTCTTGTTACACCTGTTATTATTTATGGATGTGAAGTCTGGGGCTGTAGTATCTCTCATGAATCCCGGAGAAAGATAGAGAAAATACAAAAGAATTTATAACCTATAATCTCAAAATTAAAGGAAATACACCCTATCCCATCCTCCTCTTAGAAACAATCCTCTCCCCCATTGAGAGAATGACTATCACTAGATACCTAATGTATAAGAACAAGTTAAACAACATGGAAGACAAGAGGCTTCCTAAAAATGCTTCAAAATCGAGTCATAACCACCATCGACTCAAGCGAGGATGGCATAAAGATGCCCGGTCTTGGCTAAACTATTGGGGAATCATGGAAGACACCATTTTGCAGAATAAAGGTACTATTAAAAAAATCGTCAAATCAAAATTTAAGGAGAAAATGTGGTGTGATAAAGAGTTAGAGGAAAAAAGAAAATTAAGGTATTATAAGGATGTAATCAACCCTAATCTAGAAGATCAAAATTATCTATTTGTTTTGCCAAGTGTATAGAAAAAAATAAGCATTTCTAAGATAAGAACAAATTCTCACGATCTCCATAGTGGAACTGGGCATTGGTCAATTCCTAAATCTCTGTGGGATGAAAGAGTGTTTCACCTTTGTGACACTAAGAAGGTTGAAGATGAAAATCACTTTCTCTTAGATTGTCCAAACTATACCCATATTAGATCTCATTTTAAAAATATTTGTCACACTACCAACCTTCCTAACCTCTTAACTCAACAAAAGTATGGTGATCTTGGAAAACTTCTCTTAATGATTTTCGAGCACATAAACAAAATTCTAAAGAATCGCAAGTAATCACTTACCCTATTAAGGTTCGATAGACCAATTCGGTCTTAGTGGACGTTAATCATCATCATCATCATCATCATTTTGTACAGACATGCAGAGCTTCATGTTGATGGTTCTGATAACAATGAAAATAATAGTGAAGTGATTAAAGAGTATCATTTCTACATCAGTGATGATCGTACACATGATACATGTTTTGTCCAACATTGTTTTAATATGATTTATAAAGAATTATCAAGACGAGGGGTCATTTTTAAAGAGCATTGGGTGTGGTTAGATTGTTGTCCTGGTCAGTTTAAATCGACACACTCATTCTTATGGTTGTCTCTCCTTCATAATAAAACATATGTTCACCACACATGGAGCTTTTCTGAAACGAGACATGGAAAAGGAGAACATGATGGTGTTGGGGCCTGCGTAAAATGTGCACTTAGGAGATATCAAATGAACCACTCTGCTTCTCGCCTCACAAATTCAAACGATGTTGTTAATTGGTGCAAGCAAAATTTAAGCCATGAATTCAATGAAAGGATGGCTAATGTGAGAAGGTATGTAATTGTCTCAATGACCCTTAATGTTTTCAAATGCAGTTACTTAATATGTTTAGATGTACATGATTATTTTTATTTAAATTATGAAAAAAAAAGTTTATTTTTATTTAAATTATGAAAAAAAAAGTTTATTTTTATTTAAATGTGAAATTTGATTTGCATGATTTATGTGTTTATCTTGAACATGTTCTTCTGCAATATTGTAATGGGCGATGTTGACAGATCAATGCCATATAATTGTGCTGCAATACCTAAAACAAGGGGCTTACATTCCATTAGGAGTAAAACAATGGAAAATATACACGCAATCAAGAAATGAAAGTACTCTTGCTTCTGTCTTGCATGTATTGATGATGTAGAGTCCTTTGATGAGTGTCAAAACCAAACAAACAAATTTTTCAAACCTTGGATACACCAAGAATTGACACCACTGCCCCCATTTGGAAATATCACCGATGCAAAGCGCGCCAATGAAGTGGTTGTGATTGATAAGGATTATGATCGTGTTTTTGATATGGTTAGAGAAGGTGATGTATTTGTTGTCATTGCACCGATAGATAATCTAGAAAAAGTGAATTATTATTTATTGAGATGCACTAGGTCAAAAAGAACGTTGATGCAAGAATTTAAATATACGTCAAATTATACATATGTAGTGGGTTCAATTGTTTTAATGAGACATTTATTTGCAGAAGTAAGGAAATGTAATGACCATATTCTTTTCAATACTACGAGCCAGATGTTATATGTGTTGAGTACAGTCATTTGGTCATAACAGCTTGGTTAGAGTTGAATCCAGTGAAGACCAGGACAAATTCCAAGAATCAACAATGGAAATTGTTGATAGAAGATTATAATGACATTCTTGAAAATATCCCACTAGCACATTTGATATGAATCGAGAACACATTGGTCAAGATGAATTTTTCTTTGATTCTAGGGTTAGAACATAGAATTGTTATATAAATTTCACTTTATAGTTTATGGACTTTATATAGTTTATGGACATATCATTCTCCATTGTTGGTTTGTGATTGAATGCAAAATTGTGTTTTTGTGTCATTCCTTAAGGTTGATTGACTATGTAACAGACACATGCTTTCTTTCTCATTGATAGGAATGGAATATTCCTCATGAAATACATGATCATCTTCTTTCTTGGACTTGGAAGATACCTTAGGGGAATTTGCGATACTATTAGTAGTGCAGTGAATGCTTCCCATGCAGTGTCCCAAACTCCAAAAGCTCACAAATTCTCAATGGGAAAGGTGTGAGGAAAATGGGGAGGGGGGTCCTTATATAACATTTTTTTAGGGGTTGGGGGGGGCCATAGTAGCTTTAGTTTTTTTTGTATGTTTTATCAAGTTGTTTTTTCCACAGGTGGGCCCAAGTTGGTATAGAGTGGAACCAGTCGAATCGGATGGTTTGAATGGTTCCGTACCAAATTGAATGGTTCGGTATGGAACTAGTCACTAAACTGGTTCAAGGGAAAGGTCATTGTCTTTTAGGTCAAAATGGAAAATTGGCATGTTTTGGTTCCATATTGGCCATTTTTTAAAACACTAGATGAAACCCTTTCATGCATACAATGCACATAGAAGGACTCCAGACATAGTTTTCAAGCTAAAGAAGGTGTGAAAGACCTACACATGAGGAGTGCTTGGCTTGTTGGGGGAAGGAGTAAGCTTGAAGGCATAAATATCAATGATAGAAGCTATGACACTTGGCACCTTCATAGCATTGTGTGGAAGAAAGGGTCAATGCGGACCTCATATGGTGCACACATCCAAAGAAAGAATGCTAAACTATGTCTACATGAGGAGCGCCTTGCTAGAAAGGGTCAATGTGGACCCAACTATGTGACACATGTCCCTAAATGAAGAATTAGATAGCCATCAAGAGGAACTCACCTTTGGGAGTATCAAAGTGGACCATGTTATTCTCGTTTCACTTTGGGCATAATTAGGGCCATTTTTTACTTATAGGCCTGATAGGGGATTCATGATGAAAATAGGGATTTAAGAGAGGTCGAGTAGTCTATTTATCGACCAAGACATATTGAGTGATGATGGTACCGCGAGGTAGAGCCAACACCTGTCAACAACTAGTTGTGATCGAGCCCAATTGCTTTGTGAAACTCCATCATGAATTTTTCCAGACAACTTGTTGAGGGTTTCCAATGCATTATTGGGATATTTGAGGTCACCAACATAATCAGATCTGCCAAACATGCAATAATTTCCTTTTGTTTCAGTTAGATTGGACACCGAATTAGCAGATTAGAGGATTGAGATTTCATGAATCCCCTTGAACCAGACAGTGGTTCTGCATGCCCCTATCATTTTTGCAGCATATTGATGAGTATACAGGATGATGAATTTTTTTTCACATGCCACATATTATCCAGAGACCGAGGAATATGATACAATTATTCCACATGCCATGATTTGTCCAGGAGCTCACGAAAAGCATCGTGGGAAGCCTTGATTTGTATATTTTTTATATCTTTTCATGTAGGCTCGATAAAATTAAAGTTTACGCTTTGTATTAGTTATGTGACATCCCCAACCATAGACCAACATGCCAAGCCATGCCACCAAAAGAAACTTTCATGCGCACTCTGAGACCATTCTGTAATGACCCCAACCTTAATCTACTGGGCTATGCCACATAGAGATACTTGCAGAAACATCATACACATCCATATAAACATAGAAATGAAAATTACCATCTACCTATATATAAACATATACATATGACATATTCTAATAATACAAAGATTAATGCATAAATAACATTAAGCCTACACATACAACATATACAATATATCCAAGCTTTACTCATCAATTATATCACATGTACAATTACACAACATGTAAATGAACATAGAAGTGGAACTTATTTTTTAATTGAAGTACACCAATTGCGTGCAGACCTTCCACAAACCTCCCACCCATAGATCATGCTACTCATCACTCTCAACAGTGGGTCACCCCCGAGATGGGACTAAAATCCATCAAGCAAGGGATTCCTAGGCCAGGCAAAGTCGACAGGGAAGTCACACAACTCAATAGGAAGGGATTCCTCCAAGGAGCCACTTACTCCCATAAATCACAGACTCTCATTCCCTACATGCATGTTCCACCCCATGAGTGTACACCTTCATTGCCACACAGTCCATCGGCTGCTACACCTCCCTTTTCAGGGCTTCAACAACAGGTTGGATCAGAAATTCTCAGAGCTCTGTAGCTGCTACTGGACTTCCTCTAGGAGAGATCACTTCCTCAACACACTCTCTAACCTGGAGAGAGTTTCTCACAGGCCTGACAACCTGCTTCTTCTATCCATCTCCTAAGTCCAAAGGGCAACCACAACAACAAAATCGGGTATGGGCTCTGGTAATGGCATCAAGCCACACCAATCCAGAGAAGACATGGGTAGCAAAAAAAAATGGCTAAGGTGGGATCTGGCTCAGGCACTACGTAGTCGTGTTGTGCTTCATAGGAAAAAATAGTTAGCATCATAACAAGGTGTGCTGGTTCCCCCACCAGGTTGCAGAGGTAAAAAAAAATGAGAAAACAAAATCTGGTTGCATGAAGGCTCTCTCCCTATCTGCTTGCGTGAAAGCGTGGGGAGTCTTCTCACCATGGTGAGGTTATCCCAACGAACTGACTTTCCCACCTAAAACTACATGCGCCCAGGTTGACACATGTCTTCCTGAAGTTGCATGAGATCCACTTAACATTTGTTCCCTTCCCATAAGAACCTAGGACAACATAGGTTATGTCCAAACCTTAGCCTCTAGGAAATAATAATATGATATTATTCCCTTAGAGGTAAGCCCTCTAGCTTAGCCCCTTTTACTAGACTCTTAGCCCCTTCTGTAGCATCCCCGACCATCAACCCCACGGCCCGGAAAATGCTACTGCACGAAAAAAATCTCAAGCTTATGCAATATGCATTTAAATGAAGTTAAATGGCTTAACAGAGTAAACATATAATTACTTCCATCATACAGATTTAATGAAATCAATAGTAAACATCATCACAACGAAATGCATGATAATATAGTAAGTATCACAGAGTAACATCACATATAAATTAAGTACATAATTAACACTTATCTTTTAAACTGGTGTAACTCCACCAACCACGTGCAAACCTTCCACGAACCTCCCAGCCTTAGACCACGCTACTCATCACGCTCATCAGTGGGTCACCCCTGAGCTGGGACTAAGCTCCACCCAAGGCAAGGGAATCCTAGACTAGGCTAAGGTTACAGGGAAACTGCACATAGAAACCAGAAATATTCTCTCCAGGAGCCTTCTTACGCCCACTACTCACAGACTCTCATTCCCCACATGCCTGCTCCACCTGGGAGTATACACCTTCACAAGCTCAGTCCATCGGTGCTTCACCTCCTTCTCTGGGTCTCAACAACAGGCCAGACTAGGAACTCTTAGAGCTCCGTAGCTAGTGCTGGACTCTCTCTGGGAGGAACCACTTCGCAACAGACTCTCTCACCTGGAAAGAGCCGCTCATAGGCCTAAAAACCTGCCTGTTCAACCATGGGCCTGAAAACCTAGTTCTTCAACCCCTTTTGACTCAATTGTTGCACAGTGAGGATAACCACAACACAATCTCACTCAGGAAAACAAAAAGCAATAACCCACAGACAGTTCGGGTACGGATTCAACTCTACAATGGCGAATAGACTGGGTTCACGAACTCACAGGTCGAATTTCCCCTCCCGACCAGTTATCTCAACGATGTATAGGTATGCCAGGGACAAACGCAGACCAAAAACAGGATCAGATGGATGATGTTTTGGTTTTCCATGAAGACGTCTTGATTTTCTGGTTTTTAGAGCTGCGTGAGGGTATCCAAAATCAGACGCAAAGGATGATAGAATGAGGAGCGAAACCCCTCCATGACTGACTTCTATATTTTTTTAACTGCATCTGCTTGGGTCGACACTTGTCGCCCATGAAGCTGCATGCGCTCCATCAGCATGTGTTCCTCTCCAGGAACTTAGGACAAAACATATATTTCACATGTCTTTTGGAATAATATTAAAATATTATTCCCAAGGACTTAATCCCCTAGGCTCAACACTTAGCCTCTCTTTCCAACCTTCCAACCCCCAATCCCTTACCCACTCTATGGAATCTTAGTCCCCCATCACTCATTTATCATGACCGGTCTGCATGCAATGATGTTTATAATTTTATTAATGTTCTGCATAATTACATATACAAAAATAGGCTCTTGGCCTTAACACTTAGGCTCTCCGGCCTAATAAACTCATAAGCCTTACCAACTTATATTAACTTGGCTCACTATCCTATAAAACATGATTTACAATTCATAAACATGATTACAACAGGGGTCATCCTTGGGGATATTACAATCCCCTCCCCTTATTTTTTCACTGTCCTCAGTGCAACTTTCACACAGTATCAACAAGATTTCCAAAATCTTCAAAAATATGCGGGTATTCTGCCCACATAGCATCCTCATGCTCCCATGTTGTGTCCTCAGGACCGTACCAGGTGCACTGGACCTTTACAATCCCTATAGCTCAATTTCGAAGTTGTTTTCTTTTCCTGTCCAAGATGAGCACATGATGCACTTGCAGGACACCTTCTTTCTCCACCTGAATCACATTCCAATCGATAACATGATTAGCATCAGGTATATATTTCTTAAGCAATGAAACATGAAACACATTATGTACAGTCATGGATGTAGGTAATGCAAGCATATATGCAACTGGTCCAATCCTTCCTAGGATTTTAAATGGCCCACAAAATCTGGTTGCCAACTTGGCACAATTTCCCAGCCTCAGGGAAATTCTGTTAGCTTTCACTTTCAGGAAAACATGGTCACCCACTTTAAACTCCCCGTGGTTTCTATTTTTATCAGCATAACTCTTCTACCTGTCTTGTGCAGCTTTCAAATTCTGCTTAATTTTTAACATCTGTTCTTCCATTTCCTTAAGAAACTCTGGCCCAACTACTACCTTGTCAGCTGAATTATCCTAGCTTACTGGAGTATTGCACTTTCTTCCATAAAGCGCTTCAAATGGGCTCATCTTCAACGATGCTTGATACCCATTGTTGTAGGAGAATTATACCAAATGCAGGTAGTCTTCCCATTTCGATGGTTTGTCCAACACATACATTCTCAGTATGTCTTCTATCACTCGATTCACCCACTCTGTCTTCCCATCCGACTCAGGATGGTAGGTTGTACTGAAATTCAGATTTGTTCCGAATCCCTTGAATAACCCATTCCAAAAATTTGAGGTAAATTTCGGGTCTCTGTCAGACACAATTGTCTTGGGAATTCCGTGCAATTGTGCCACTTCCTTCATAAAAAATATCAGCAACATTTGCTGCCTTATGAGTGGTCTTTAACGGAATGAAATGGGCAGCTTTTGTAAGCTTTTCCACCACCAGCATAATGGAATCATGCTGCTTGCCTGTTCTGGGCAATTCTGTGATGAAATCTATTGTCACCAATTCCCACTTCCACTCAGGAATGGGTAAAGGTTGCAACAACATTGCTGGGTGCATGTGCTCAGCTTTAACCTTCTGGCACTCCATACATCTGGCGATGTATTCAACAATCTCTTTCTTCATACCTGGCCAAAAGTAATGGCTCTTGACTGCTGCCACAGTTTTCTGATATCTAGGGTGCCCTGCATAAGGCACATTCATGTAAAATCATAAGTTTCACGTCCTGGACATTAGGTACATAAATTTTGTTCTTGTACAAAATTGTTTCGTCAATTTCCAATTTATAATTCTCCACTTTCTGTGGCATCTTACCTTACTGTATCTTTTCTACCAAATCCTTGTACTGCAAATCTGTATTTGTAGCCTCTGAATTTTTCTTTTAATATTGGTTCGATACATGCTAATGGCTGTAGCATGTAACTCGTATACTCTTCTGCTGAGTGCATCAACTACTTTATTCTCCTTCCCTTTGATATGCTTGATATCAAAAACATACTCACAGAGAAACTCCAACCACCTACTCTTCCTAGTGTTCAAGGTTGGCTGGTCAAACAAATACTTCAGACCGTTGTGGTCTATTCTCAATTCGAACCTACTTCTCATGAGGTAATGCCTCCATTTATTTAGAGCGTGTACTATGTCTGCCAACTCCAAATCATGAGTTGCATAGTTCCTTTCGTGCTTTTTCAACTTTCTGGATTCATAACAGATTACGAATCCATTCTGAGTGAGGACTCCTCCCAGTCCTTCTTTGCACGTATCAGTGCACACCATGAAATATTCATTTGGATATGCAATCCTTAATATTGGAGCATTGGTTAACAATTGCTTCAATTGCTGAAATCTTTTCTCACAATCGTTTGTCCACTGCAACTTTTTCTCTTTCCTTTGCAAGGAAGTGATAGGGTGAGCTATTCTCGAGAACCCTGCAATAAACCTTCTGTGATAACCAACTAACCCCATGAATGATCTAACTTCTGTCACATTCTTTTGCACTGATGATTCTCTAATGGCCTCAATCTTCTCAGGATCCACGATGATCCCTTCTTCTGAAATAATATGCCCCAAGTAGTGGACCTGTTCCTGATAAAATGAGCATTTTCTCAACTTGGCATACAACTGGTGCTCTCTTATCACTTGTAGCACCATCCTCAGGTGTTTTTCATGCTCTTCCTCTGACTTGGAATATACCAGAATGGCATCCAAGAAGACTATGACAAACTTGTCTAGATAGTCCCTGAATACACCATTCATCAAGCACATAAAAACAACAGGTGCGTTCAACAGTCCAAATGGCACCATAGTGAATTCATAGTGGTCATACCTTGTTCTGAAGGAGGTCTTGTTGATGTCTTCATCCTTTATTCTTACCTGGTGATATCCCGATCTGAGGTCTATCTTCGAAAATATCTTTGCACCTTTCAACTGATCGAAAAGATTGTCGATTCTCGATAGAGGATACTTGTTCTTGACAGTTACTTTGTTCAATTGCCGGAAATCGATGCAAAACCTCAACGTTCCATCCTTCTTCTTCAATAATAGAACCGGGGCACCCCAAGGTGACATGCTTGGGTGAATGTACCCCTTCTTCAGAAGCTCTTCAAGCTGCAACTAAAGTTCTTTCATCTCCGGTGTGCTCATTCTATAAGGATCTTTCGACACTAGAGCTGCTTCAGGCATCAAATTTACAGAGAAGTCAATATCTCTTTTTGGAGGTAATACTGGTACCTCCAGGAATAAATCCTCAAACTCCTTTAGTACCGCATGATCTCTGATACATGACACCTTATCCTTGGTTGTTTCCTCCACATGGGCTGCAAATAATTGACAACCTTTTCTGTAGCACTTATTCAGCTGCATTGCTGAGATTTCTCTGATAGTAATAGCTCTGGGAATTCCTTGGACCGTTTTCCGATTCACCTCCTCATCTAGGCAAGTGAATTCCTTGTTACGATAGTCCAGGATGGCATGGTGTTGGTTCAACCAGTTCATCCCAATTAAACAATCATAAGAGCCTAAAGGCAAAATGTTCAATTCAACCTTCGTGCTCAATCTATTCATACCCATAGGACAAGACTTAACCAAATCAGTGACTTTCCTCTTAGTTCCTGTAGCCAACTACACTAACCACGACTTTTCATGTTTGTTTCTCGATAAATGAAAACCTTCCACCACTCTAGGATCTACATAACTATGGCTAGCCCCTGAATCAATTAAAATAGTAAAGGCATGGTTGTTGATCATACCTTCTACTTCAATCATGTGCGATTGAAATCCAGCTTGCTTGTTATCCAGGGCCGCATAGATCCTCGATATCCTATTGCCCATGTCCTCCACTGTTTCATCTTGTTGAACATTATGGACAACTCTCACTTTGCCATTTTTGTGGGGACAATCTCTATACTTATGGTTTCCCTGACAGCCCCAAGACTGAATGGGCATATGTCTTGGCCTTTGTTCCCCTACTTCAACCATTCTCAGCTCTCTAAACGTTGGCTATCCTCTGCTCTAAAGGGAGGTTTCTTTCCCTTCTGCCTCTGCTCTTTCTTAAACTTCTTCTGGTGATCCCAAGCCTTCCGAAAGGTAGGCTTTTCTCTTTGTTGTTAGTATAATCATTTCTCTCTTCTTATCGTTTCTTCCATGGTCTTGGGGTCATCATACTAGATCTTGTCCCCAATGGAAGATGGAAGTCCACTCAAATACCTGTGAATCTTGATAGTCTCATCCTTGATGAATGCAACATACTTTAGTAATTCCAAGAACCTTCGTTCGTATTCATCAATGGTCATGCTGCCCAGCTTGAGTTCAAAGAATTCTTCATCTTTCTGTCATAATATCTCTTAGTCAAATAATTCTTCTTGAAATACCTCTTGAATTCTTTCCAAGTGATATCTTTCTCTCTAATGTGTTGTACCTACACAAGTTGATCCCACCACATAGATGCTTTTCCTTTCAATTGATACATTGCAATTCTTCCTTCTGCACGAGAGGAATAATTTTGCAGTTGGAAATATTTCCTCATGCCAAGCAACAACGTTTTGACATCTTATTTCTTCTTATGTTCTCCATCAAACGTAGGAGGCTTAATCTTATTCATCTCTCCCTTCAATTCATCCACTTCCGTTCTCCTGTGATTTCTAGTAGGAGATGGGCTTGAACTACTATGTTCCCTTCTCTTGGATAAACTTTGGGAGTGATGATGGTGTCTACCAACACTCCTTGATCTTCTCCCCTCAGAAGTTCAGTGACTCCTTGTTCTGCTCGAGTCACTCTCCTTATCCAACTTCTTTTCTATTCTCTCCAAATTCTTTAACATCTTTACGTTAAATTCACCTTGTTAATCCTGAGTTTTCCCGAGCCTTCTGCTACCTGCTCGATGAATTTGGGCATCTTTCAAAAAAAATTCAACAATCTTCCTCAGATTTCCTTCCTTATCTATCTCTTCTCCATGCCCATTGGAGTTCGACCCTTCAACTCCCAAGTGGACGTCCATTCCTTCTCTTTCGTTTTCTAAACCGAAAGAATTCTATATCTCTTCCATTTATTTGCACTCAGTGGCAACTCTAAATGGTTCTGGCACTTTCTAAACTTCTGCAAACACAATGTGTAGACAACTAAAATTTGCCAGGTCATTAATCCTCAATAAATTCCACAACATTCAAAACAACTTGATTTAAGAAAACGTTCAGTTTCCATGAATTTTTTGAGCTTTGCTTGGCTCTGCAGTACACTCAGGCCCTATCCCTTTTCCTATGTTTCCCCAACCCCATGCGACCAAGGTTCATGACCAGGTGCTATATCTACAAGGTTCTCTAAATGAAACTTCGAGGTTTCGGGTTTCAGGGTTTTGGTCCCAGAGGTTCTCACACTCGCTTCCCTCTCCAACTCCCGACTCCCGAACTTCTGACCTTTCTCACCCTTGGGCCCACAACATAGTTGTTTCCAACCAAGGTGGTGACACGTGGTGTCCTTAAGAAGGTCCACGTGACCTCGGGTGATGCCATCCGACACTACTGTGTCTACTTTTTTTTTTCCTTCGGGACCCACTGGCACATGGCACACATCCCCTGTGTCCTCATCAATCCCAGTGACATCATCCTGAACCAATACTTTGGCTCTTTGGGATTTTTCGATTCCGGGCCTTGAGAGTTTGTGCATCAGAACCTCCCATTCTCCCGACGACTGAACTTTCGAAATATCGACATTTCAGAGCTCCTAGTCTGATGGTACTGACTTCCCCACGATATGATGACTCAGATCTCATGGGGATTTTGCGTATCAGAATTTCATGTGTCGCGAGGTTGAAATACCTCCCACTTTTGTTATTTCGATCCCAAAAATTCCGTGATTCCTCCTGGATAATTAACAGTCCAAATCTCTCCTTGATCAATGGTTGTGATCCAATCACGAATTCGTGAATTATCACAGACTCTCCCTTTAACCATTTCAAGTCATGAGTCAGCGAAAGGATGATCGCTCTACATGCATCCCTCCTGATGGATAGTTCTGATGATGTTGTAGCTCCGCGTATCATGATTTTCACACTCCTGTGCAACTCCAAAGGGTTTTAAACCTTGTGCATGTTCCCTGGATCCAACGATTGTTGGTCCACAAGATCATATATGATGGCCCATATATGATCTCTTCTGCGCACTCTCTTAAGTGTCTGGATGTGGATTGGACGATCCAGATCTTCTCCGCACCACTGATCTACGACTGCATTTCTATTCTACCACTATTCCTCTGAGCTTCGTGACACGACCAAGTAACTCCTTGGCACTCAGAGATAATCTAAGGTTCAAAATTAGTCCTCCAAACACAATTTCCTCTCAAAAACTTGGGTCCAAAGACCACCTATCCGGCCTATCTAGGCTCATCATTGAAACTATGGCTTCGATACCATATTGTAGCGTCCCCAACCATCAACCCCACGGTCGGGAAAACACTACTGTGCAGAAACAATATCAAGCTTATGTAATAGGCATTTAAATGAAGTTAAATGGATTAATAGAGTAAACATATAATTACTGCTATGATACAAAATTAATGAAATTAACAGTAAACATCATCACAACATAATGCATGATAATATAGTAATCATCATAGACTAACACCACATATAAATTAAGTATAGAATTAGCACTTATCTTTTAAACTGGTGTAACTCCACCAACCACGTGCAAACTGTCCACGAACCTCCCAGCCTTAGACCACGTTGCTCATCACACTCAGTAGTGGGTCACCCCCAAGCTGGGACTAAGCTCCACCTAAGGCAAGGGAATCCTAGACTAGGTTGAGGTTACAGGGAAACTGCACAGAGCAACCAGAAGGATTCTCTCCAGGAGCCTTCTTACGCCCACTACTCATGGACTCTCATTCCCCACATGCCTGCTCCACCCAGGAGTATACACCTTCACAAGCGTAGTCCATTAGTGCTTTACCTCCCTAGCTGGGTCTCGACAACAAGCCAGATCAAGAACTCTTAGAGATCCGTAGCTGGTGCTGGACTCTCTCTGGGAGGAACCACTTCCCAATAGACTCTCTCACCTGGAAAGAGTCGCTCACATGCCTAAGTACCTTCCTCTTCAACCACGAGCCTGAAAACCCAGTTCTTTAGCCTCTTTCGACTCAATTCCCACAGGATGAGGATAACCACAACACAATATCACTCAGGAAAACATAAAGCAGCAACCCACAGACAACATGGGTACAGATTCAGCTCTGCAATGGAGGATAGACTGGGTTCACGAACTCACAGGTCAACTTTCCCCTCCCGACCAGTTCTCTGAACGGTGTATAGGTATGCCAAGGATAAACACAGAACAAAAAGGAGATCAGACGAATGATATTTTTGTTTTCCAGGAAGACGTCTCAGTTTTCTAGTTTTCAAAGCTACATGAGGGTATCCACAATCAGACACAAAGGATGAAATAATGAGGAGTGAACCCCCTCCACGGCTGAATTCTGCAGTTTTTTAACTGGATGTGCCTGGGTCGACACATGTTGTCCATGAAGTTGCATGTGATCCATCAGCATGCGTTCCTCTCCAGGAACTTAGGACAAAACATATATTTCACATGTCTTTTGGAATAATATTAAAATATTATTCCCAAGGACTTAAGCTCCTAGTCTTAGCTACTAGGTTCAACACTTAGCCTCTCTTTCCAACCTTCCAGCCCCCAATCCCTTACCCACCCTATGGAATCTTAGTCCCCCATTACTCATTCATCGTGGTCGGTCTGCACGCAACAATGTTTATAATTTTATTAATGTTCTGCATAATTACATATACAAAAACAGGCTCCTGGCCTTAACACTTAGGCTCTCCAGCCTAATAAACTCATAAGATTTACCATCTTATATTAACTTGGTTCACCAGCCTATAAAACATGATTTACAATTCATAAACATGATTATAATAGGGCTCATCCTTGGGGATATTACACCTTCCCTTTCCCTACCTAGTAGAGCTTAGTCCCCCATAACTCTTTCTTTGTGTAATTATATTTAATGATTTGAGTATTTACATATACAAAATCAGGCTTAATGGCCTTAGCTTCTAGGCTCTATGGACTAATAAACACATAAGCCTTCTAGATTATTATAACTCGGCTCACCAACCTATCAAACATGTTTACAATTCATAATTACAATTGGGGTTCTACCTGGGGATATTACAATCCCGTCCCCTTATTTTTGCGTTGTTCTCAGTGCAACTTGTTTATACATATACAATTCAAAAATTCTTCAAAAAGCTCCAAGCTTTAGTTATTGGAAGCTTGTTATCCACATGGTGCTCTACTTTCAAGCACCAATTATGGTGTTCATACTGCAACTGAAATTCAATTGCTCTATTCCATAGAGCTGCTTCAGGAAAGCATTCAACTCATTTTTCCTTATTACAGGCTTCAATTAAACCTCATTGAAAGCACCGACTGACTGTAGATCCACGACGTTCCACCCAGCCTTAGATCTCACTATTGATAGACTCTCAATAGTGGCTATGACTCCACAAGAATAAACACTCTGCTCATACACCTATTCATTCAGAAGAAACATTAGAACATACATGCAATATATATACAGGCAATTCTAATAACATTATAACATGTATACAAGATACACAACATATAATGAATAGAGAATTGGTACTTATCTTTTTATTGAGAAGACCTTCCACCCCTGAGCAGGGCTGTGACTCCATTAGGGCAATGGCTTCCCATGATATCCATGGTCCACAATCCATATCAACATGGTCTAGGCCAAGGTACCAAACCGTAACAACACTCCAACCAACAGTCTCTCATTCCCCACATGCCTGTGCAACCCAAGGTAGTATCCTTCCTTCCATGGCTCCAACACAAGATGAACATGAAGTCTTAGAGAACCATGGCTCTAGGAGTTCCAACTGCCCTTAGAGGTCTCCAGGTACCCTCCAGGCCTCATACCGAGGAACCTATCCCCACACTTCTCCCTCCATGGCTCCATCCTTCTCCAAGGAAAACCAAGGAGAAGTGTACACACACCCAGATCCACAGGGTAAGATCTGTTGTCTCCAATAAACATCTTCCCAGAGCTACTCTTTGTAGTCAACATTCCAACTTTAATCAATATCATCTCATCTACATCACCCACATGCAGTTATCATGAGAGAACATAAAAGAATTCATTTAGGAACTCAAACTTAGTTAAAAAGGTAATTCAACTTTTCCACAAAACATGATAATCTATTTCATAATTCTTCTTGGTTGTTTCCATATTAGGGGTGCAACCTTCCTGGTGGTTTTCCACAAGAACCAAACTGCATACCATTTTTCCTGCAATGCTTCCTCTTGCATACAACCAACGATTGTCAGTATTTCCTGTACATCAGAATTCAATTGTAATATGTACAAAACCATATGCAATGATCTTAGAATTGTCTGCACCTAGAAATTCAATCATAATTACCAAACAATTTAATAAAATAGAATGACTCATAATTCTATTCATGTGCATGTTCATAATTAATATCTGTAAGTTCATTACTTCTCTTTGTTTTTTTTTTGAACATAAAATTTTTCTGTAGTCAATGCTTATGTGACTACTTGACTTGCAACTTTTATGTTGCAATATATAACAAATCCTGAAATGTCCTTAACTTCATGAGTTAAAAACATTACAATTGTTAGTAACAATGATTTCCATGCAATAATATATATGCATATACTTACAAAACACATTCAACAAATGTATTCAAGCATACAATTCTATCACTTACTATGCACGAGTGCAATTCTCAATGCATATTTATTCAATGCATCTTGCATTGAATTACATAATTCTCTTTATCCCAGTCATGTATCTCAACATCCATAAGTTGGAATTCTGTCGAATGTCCTGACACATTCCCCACACACGTCCTATTGTTCTCCCAATTAATTGGATGTCTTCCTTTTCGACCCAAACACTACACCAAGAATATAATTCTGTGGTGTTCATTAGTGTTAGAAAAAAGGTTGCAGTCCAATTTTTATTTAAAGGTAGGAAGATTTTAGTACCTGTGTGGTTCATAACCTTTCCATATCCATACTTTTGCATATCCAACCATGTCTTGGTCTCATACATGACTAGCTTTACTGGCATTCATTCCTATATCAAGTTCTTATCTTTTGTTTCTTTGGTTATTACCTCATAACCAAATTAACATGACATTCTACTACGTCAGTGTGTGCATTCAAAAGTTAAAAAGATTTGATAACTATGACATGCCTCTAGCCTTTACCACATCTAGTGGTATCTTAATCATGTCAATACATTCAAACAATACTATCATGTGTATCATAAAAATTCAATCGGGGAAAATTCTTACTTGAATTTCCCTTTGGAAATTATGTAGCATAATTTCAAAAGAGAATACTTACCTGCATAGATGCCATTAAACAAATTTGGTGTTACATGATTAACTGATGACAATAGAAGCTTTCATGCTTCTTTTATCATACTTATAACCAACACTTTAGATTTATGTTGCTTCCTTCCATATGCAACATCATCAACAACACTTTGCAAACATGCAAGCATTTTTTTCTTCAGTTGTCCCAACAAGCCATAACATACTTGTTGCCACATAAATTGCAGCAATTTCTTTCTCCCTATAATTTTTTTTCTCGCTGATCACAAAAGTATTTAGTTTTTCCCAGATTCCTGAATCTTCTTGTGCTCTGATTGTAGCCACTCTACATGATTATTTTTTTCCTGAGCACTTTCTAGCCAATCACCGTTGGCCGCCCTTTGCATTTATAGCCAATACCCAACTATTAACCTTCAACTTTCATTTATTCCCTGGATCCTACTATCCTAACTCATATTTGGATGAATTATAATTCCAAACATGTTGTCTTATAGACTTTGGATCTTCAATATCTAGTTACTCTTCGTAACTGAACTCCTTCAGCCCTTTCCTGACTGAATACTTTAGTACTTGAGGTTTTCTTGTACTATTCTCTTCTATTTTCCATCTAGCCTCAAACTTGACTTGCCTAGCCAATCTCTAGCATACTCTAAGGATGTACATATGCCTCCTTTCTCAATTCAGAATCCTGAGAAAAAAGTTATAACTGTTTTCACAATGGTGCTTTCTGGAAGGAGATCTTTGTACAACTATTTTTATTTCACACAGTTGAATTGGCTCTTGGATCCTTGTTGGATCCTCTCTTTAGGTTTACATACCTTCTTTACTTCTTTTTATGCAAGTCTATTCAATCATGGACCCCACGGGCTCTATCTCTAAGCCATTATCTGTTCTAAAAAAACAAAATCTAGGCACTGGCCCTCTTTCTTTGGCCCCCAATCTCATGTGACCATCGGTTGTGACCAAGTGCTAGTCTGATAGGTGCTTATCTGAAGCTTCGAGACCTTGGGGCTCCAGAAATTCAGGCTTCGGGGGTTCTCGCAACTCCAAACCTCTAATTCCTGGGAGTGCCAAATTTGGAGAAATCACGAAGAATGGTGGATCGATGGTCCACAAATTCTTAGTATCCAAAGACAAAGATCTATTACAGAACTCCGACTCTGGTAGTTTTCGAAGCACTGATCTACAAGTCCGTCGGAGTGCCAGACCGACGAACTCACAAACAACAAATCAATGGATTGCGCCTTCCTTCTAACCAACGACCATGATCAACTCCAGGACTTCGGGCTTCGGGAGTTCTGGACTGTCCACACTCTCAAACCTTCCAGAGTACCAAGTCTTTGGACTGTTGCATCTATGCCACGTACCCTCTCCCGATCAATGGTCTATATTAAACCTGACCCTCCGGTCTTTGAGACTTCGAAGATTTCGGGTTCTAGGACTTCATAGGATTTCACATCTGCACACCCCAAAAATCCCGAACTGCGATGCTCCGAATACTTCCACATCACCCCCGGGACGTCATCACGTTACGTTACTTCAATGCTACAAAACTTTGGGGATTTATTCCTCCCATTCCATAACGAACCATTTCTTCCAGAGTGTCAAGTCTCTGGACCTTTGGATCTAATGCCACACATCCCTTGTGACCATCAGGGCCCCCACTAACCATGCTAAAGAAGAGTGCCACATGGAAGAATACTAGAAGCGGACACGTGGCCCAATATGATGGGTGACATGTGTCATGTTCTAACTGGCATTTCTATCTTCCAAAGGTTCTTAACTCATTGAAACATGGCACATATCCCATGTGTCCACGTCATCATTGGTGATGTTAGCATGCCACATCACTTCAACTCTTTGTCTTTGGGACTTTAGGCTTCGGGAGATTCCACACTAACACACTCCAATTCTCCCAAACGTCGAACTCCCAAACTTCTTTACTTTCCGGGGTATTCATGGTACAACTATAAAAAATTAAGGTGGTGGCATGTGGCATGCCTAGGAAGGGTCCACATCACCACTGGAGATGTCATCATGCCACGCCACTTCTATTCTTCGGCTTCAAGACTTCAGGCTTCAGGACTTTTCACACTAGCACACTCCAATTCTCCTAAATGCTGAACTCCCAAACAAGATGATCTTCTGACATGCGTCCCTTTTGATGGACGGTCAAGATCAACTTCGAAATTCGGGACTTCGGGACTTCGGGAGTTTTCACCTTATCATACTTTGTTTCTCCCGAATGACGAACTCTTGAATACGCTGATCTGTTGACAGGTGCCCCTTTTTGATGAACGGTCTCGATTAACTCCAGACTTTGGGACTTTGGGCTTCAAGAGTTTTCACAATAGCATACTTTGTTTCTCCCAAATGATGAACTCTTGAACTGTTGTGAGATATATGGCTCATAATCACTTGCACGCATATCTGACGACTGAGATCTGTTTTTCACCACTGGGCCTTACCTCTTTCTCTTGGATTGATCTAAAGGTTCTGATCTATCTTTGACCAATCCAACAGTCAAGCACTTCTCCCTGGATCTATGGTGTAGATCCATTTCGGGACTTCAGATCTTCGATGCTTCGTCCCCTTTGGCTCTCTAACTCATAAACTTCACCAAAGTTACGAAGTCCTAAGGAATTTGGAGGTTAACTCTCATGCACATTTTCCATATCTGACAACTGGAAAACATTGGCCTTTCCCCTGCGCAGATCTTACGACCCAACTTCAAACCTTGTGGTTCCAATCCCACGGTTATTGTAGTCTCTTTTCTCTGTTGTCTTTCTTGAACCGCTATACCTCCTGATCTTCCAAACACGGCCAATGTGTTCTCTTGGCACTCTGGGACGCTCTGAAATTAAAATTTTGTCCCTCTCGACAACAATTTGCTCTGAGCTTTTGATTCCATAACCAATTATATGGTCCAATTCAGGCTCAATGTCGAAAAATGGGCTCTAAAATTCAATTTTGTCCATTTCGACAACAATTCCTTTCCAAAACCTTTTCTTCAAATTCTACTTTCCTGGCCCATCCAATCTCAGTGTTGAAACCATGGCCCTGATGCGAATTTGTGACATCCCCAACCATAGACAACAGGTTGGGCCATGCCACCAAAATAAACTTTCATGCTTTGATACCATTCTGTAACGGCCCCAACCTTAATCTATTGGGCTATGCCACATAGAGAATCACTTGCAAAAACATCATACACATCCATATAAACATAGAAATGACAATTATCATCTACCTATATATAACCATATAAAGATGATTGTTGGCCCTTGACCAAGTTTTGAAGAATACTTGGTCATAGTTGACCATTTTTGGGACTGCGACAGCTATTCAAATATGGAGCGCAACACGAAGAGGAAAGTAGGGAAGCAAAACCTATTTTTGGGACCCTTTAGGGTTTTGGGTTAATGTAACGGGAAAGGGATGTTGACCCGTGGGTTTACCCACGCTTAGGCCCATTTTGTAATCTATAAATAGATACTTAGGCAATGTAAGAAAGGAGGAGTAGTACATATATGTAATGTATAGCTAAAGGCTTAGTGCTAGTAACTGGATTTGTGTGATCGGATGTATATTGCAAGTGCTCTATGCATGATTGTAAGGAGTTTGAAAATCTAAGTGCAAGTTGTTGTAGTTTTGTGCTGAAGTGCAAGGAAGAAGGATCTAGTGAGCTGTGCAGATCTTTTGTCTTGTGCGAAGTAAGGGTCATTAAAGCTCTGTGTTGTAACCACTTGACCGAGATAATATAAAGAAGAATACTTTGTGGACATAGCCCCAGGGTGGGGGTGAACCACGGTAACTGTGTGTATTGTGATCTGTGCTTTGATCTAATGTGTTTATCTCCTTCTTGGCTAAGTGCTTGATGTGATTAAGTATATTTAGTTATGCTTTGTGCTTCTGAGATAGGAATGAATGTTAGATCTGATATATAATATGCTTAGTGTCTGATCTAGTGAATCCAATCTATCTTGTTGTATCTAAGTGCTAAGTCTTCTTGAATCTAAGTATATACTGTGACGCTCTGTGCTATCTGCGAAATGCTGTAAGGGTTGAATATTGATAGATAAACCTTGCTAGATAATTGCTAAGTGATATAATCATAGATATGTGTCCTAGCTAAGGTTGCAGACATCTGAGTCCTGCAACGACCCCTTCCTCTACCTCGGGTGAGACTTCATCTGCTTCGCAGGTGTTGCCGAAAGGTCTGGTAGTTAGGGTTTTGTTGGTGCACTCTTCGACATTGACTGTGCTCTGGGTGAGGGAACACCAATGAATATTATGATAGAAATCACTTGGGAAACCCTAGGAAGGCTTTCTCTGGTCCCTTCCCTAGGAACCATTGAATTGTTTAAAGGAAACATAGTAACCCTATGTGGCAGAGTTACCCAAATAGTTATGAGCACCCATGGAACTTCGACAAAGGAAGAATTTGAAGTTATTAAATTTATTGAGGACCACGCCCCATTTCCAGCTTTGTTAGGTAGGATCTGGATTGAAAAAGACCAGACCCGGTGAACAAAAGAAAAGGACGCTCTAGAACAGAAGAAGCAAGAACTCATGGAATTTATGTCTAGAAGGATCTTCTACTTGATGAAAGAACAGGAGGACATACCTAAGCCATTGAACACCAAGGACTTGGGTATTGAAGTTATAAGAGCATTAGAGGAACCACATAAGACTGAAATACCTAATCCATATGATGAAGGAGTATTACCTTTGGATCTGAAGAAAGAACCTAAGCAGTAGGAAGTGACTATATCAAGAGAAGATAAGAATCAAAATGGAAAAAGGATGACCGAGATGAAGCTTACTGGGAAAAAAGATAAGAAGCTAAGTAAGAAGAGGGCCAAAATCAGAAAGTTACAGAAGACTCCAGAGGAAACTTCGCAGAAGAAAAAATCACAGGAATCGGGCTTCACCGAGATATCAGAACAACGACCTATGGCACTTCACCATGGCATAGAAATATAACCGTTGGAAGCCAATATAACCGTTCTAATTTCGCTCCGAACGGGTCGAAATTCCTTTATGGCTCACCACTAGACCGTTAGACTGCACCATATGGGCAGAACATCAGCTAATGCAACCTCTTATCTGTTGCAAGACGACTGTTGCTAAGTTTCCCTACTTAGTTCGTCGCACCACGCATCGAAAATACTTTTGCTAAATGAGAATTTGAGTTTGAAACTTGAGATTACTTCACCCTGCAATCATTGCCTTGTTCCTATACTGTTCATCGTAGTCTCTGAATTCATTTTCACACTTGAGCTAGTGGACCCAAGCTTGTATGTCGGACGAGCTCAATGCTTTTGAGAAAGTAGTTGAAGAAGTTTTGATTGACTTAATGGCTGAGAGAATCATGTCAGAAAGAAGGATGTCTGTAGGCATGCAAACATCACCAACAGGAGGATTCCAAGCTTCTCCCTCCACTTCTCACAGAGCAGGACCTTCCAGAACCACGACCGAGACAAGAACAAAGCACAGAGATGATATTGCAAACTCCAAGATGATCCCACACATTTTGTTGGTTTACATACCACCTTTGAGCGGAAATATTAATCGCGATAGTGTACCCAAAGTCTTTGAGTACACCTTGATCACCGTGTATCTTCTGAAAGGGGTGCGCGCAGTACGTGCTGACCAGGATAAGCTCGCAACACTGAAATTTAATGATTTTAACCTTGAAGATCACAAAACCTACAGCATGTTAGCTCTGCACAAGCACTTAACCAAGACCAAAGGCAAAAATCCTAAGTTTGTCTCGCATTCCTGGACCCAGAACCTCGCACAATCCACACTACTCAACGTAATGAAGATCCCTCACTTCGATAGACACCAGGAAGTTAACGTATGTGTCAAGTTGCTGCTGTCTTGCTACCATGATGGATACTTATGGTTGGACTGCTGCATCATTGTGGATCTGACTCTGATCAATCAAATCATAGGGATTATCATGCAAGGCCCTAACCCACAAGACTTTTACCCAGGAAGGACCTCAGACCGAGCACTAACACAATGGATAAAAGAAACTTATGACGATCTAGAGAAGGGTACGTGAGGCTACAAGGTAGCCTCTATCCAGAGTGGCGTAGTGCGCCTTTCCTGTTAGCTGATCGCGAGAAAGTTAGTTCATAATAACAAACCAACACAGGTGACTCACTTCGTAGTTGACCTCATAGGAAAGTGCACCAAGGGACTACAGATGAATTGGGCACAATATCTTGTAAACCAGTTAGAGATGGATTGTAGAGGAGCACAAGACCAAGGGTATGAGTTCCACTTTAGTTCGTTGCTCATACTCATTGCTTTCATTGCTTGGGAACTGCCAGAGGGAGCCACTCTTCCAGAGATCTAACCTTTCGATCCACCAGCCACGAAGTTCTGTACGCTGTGGTACTCCAGTGACATGAACAAGAAGTGGCAGTCCAATGCTGTCTTCCACACCTATTTCAACCAACTGAAGAATGCAATTCAGTCTACACCGCGAATCTCCCCAAACATACTTTATAGGTTTAGACCTTTGATGAAATTTAGTGCACACTGCCACTTCACCTATATTACAATGCGCGGTGATGAGCATAAACAACAGCTCCAATCCTACTACAAGCTGACAAAAGATGACTTGGAGGAGATTACCAAGGAATGGTCAGCGAACCTCTTTGTTCTAGCGGACCCCACAAACATGTCTGATGAGGAAATCCCTAAAGCTATGCCAGATACACTTGGGACAAGAAATACTAAGAAGGATGACAAAGTTGAAGATATCCATAGCACGTCCACGAAGACTACTTCGATCTCACCTGCATAGGGAGGTGATGGTGATGTGCTAGGCGACACATAAGTTGAGCAAAATAGAGGCGAGGTTACTCCACCTAGAGAGGAGGAGGATCCCTCCATGAAAAGAAATATTACACCACCAAAACCTTCATCTTGAAAGAAAGCTAAGGCCACCTGGACCACACTTAAAACTACCCTTACCCCGGATGACTTCTAATTCTAAATTGTTGCGCTGAATGATGTTTCACTAGAGCTCTCAGAAAAGAAAGAAGCAAAGAAAGAGTAGATATTCAACCAAATCAAGGGAGAAATCCAAGAAGTGAAGCAACCACTCCAGTCCATCTGATTAGTTTCTACAATTCCCTTGATAAGCGGAACATCAGGAACAAGCGATGAGCCCACTCATCTACACTAGATCGTTGATAAAGTCGAATCTCACCTTCGATGAGCTCAAGAAGACACAACATGAGCCACCCAGGCTTTGATGCAAGAACATAAATCACTTCTAGAACAACGGAGTAAGGCAGAACGGGAAAATATTTCCTTGAACATGAAGTGGTACAAGGAAAAGGAACAGTTGCTAGCAGAGCAACTTGAAGTACAGGAAAGGGTTCACAAAGCACTTCACTCTATGACAATCATAGAAGTGAAGATGGAAGAAAATCTCCCACAACAGGTGACCCAACTGGAAGAAGTAATCTAGCAACTACAACAGCGCATCACAGATCTGGAGCTTCGCACAGTTCCTGAGACCCCCCCAAGAAATAAGAGATCTAAGAGAGGCCACTGCTCGAAGCGCAGTTGGCTGATTAAAAACCTTTTCCCTGGAATGAAAGAAGCTGAGCGTTATAAGCGCACAGACTTATGAAACCCTCGCAGAGAATCCAAAATTGTAGACATTAGAGGCACAACTCCAAGAAGCAAAGCAACATGCAGACATACTACAGGCGCAGATAAAGACTTTGATCCTAGTTGAAAAAATGAAGAGGTTTGCAGAACAACGCATAGCCGAACAATAGGTACATACACTGCAAAGTAAAGTGATGGAAGTTTCCCAACAACTTCAGCCAATCCAAGAAAAGGCATGTGTTGGCATAGGGGTAGACCCAGGGTTGAACACTCAAGAGCACACCAACAAGACCCTAACTACTGGCCCTTTCGGAAACACCTGCGAAGCAGATGAAGTCTCACTCGAGGTAGAGGTAGGGGTGGTTGCAAGACTCAGATGTCTGCAACCTTAGTTGGGACACTGATCTATGATTATAGCACTTAACAATTATCTAGCAAGGTTTATCTATCAATATTCAACCCTTACAACACTTCATATATAGCACAGAGCATCGCAGTATATACTTAGATTCAATAAGACTTAGCACTTAGATACAACAAGATAGATTGGATTCATCAGATCAGACACTAAGCATCTTATATATCAGATCTAATATTCATTCCTGTTTCAGAAGCATAAAGCATAACTAAATCTACTTAATCACATCAAGCACTTAGCCAAGAAGGAGATAAACACCTTAGGTCAAATCACAGAGCACAATACACATAGTTGTCATGGTTCACCCCCACCCTGGGGCTATGTCCACAAAGTCTTCTTCTTTATATTATCTCAGTCAAGCGGCTACAACACAGAGATTCAATGACCCTTACTTCGCATAGGGCACAAGATCTGTGCAACTCGCTAGATCCTTTTTCCTTGCAATTCAACACAAAACTACAACAACTTGCACTTATCTTTTTAAACTCCTTACAATTATGCACAGAGCACTTGCAATATACATCCGATCACACAGATCCAGTTACTAGCACTAAGCCTTTAGCTATACATCACATAGATGTACTACCGTCTACTACTCACATTGCCTAAGTATCTATTTATAGATTACAAAATGGGCCTAAGCATGGGTAAACCCACGAGCCGACATCCCTTTCCTGTTACATCAACCCAAAACCCTAAAGGGACCCAAAAATAGGTCTAGTTTCCCTAATTTTCGCTTCGCGTTGTGCTCCATCTTTGGCAAGCTATCGTAGTCCCAAAAACGATCAAATATGACCAAGTATTCTTCAAAACTTGGTCAAGGGCCAACATGCCCCCAACACTCACCTCTGACTCATCCCGAGTCACTCAGGTCTGATCAATTTTGCCTCGAATGCCTCAAGCTACTTCGACCTGTTGAAGTGCGACAACCTCTTGCTCAGTGAATTTCTGGATCACTGTGCCATTGAGCAGTCCTTCCAAGCGTTGTTCTGCAGTGATGACAACCAGTTCAAGTTTATCTCCTTGGATTTCAATTTCAACAAACAACTGGCATGCCTTTTCTTGGATTGGCTGAAGTTGTTGGGAAACTTCCATCACTTTACTTTGCAGCGTATGTACCTGTTGTTGGGCTGTGCGTTGTTCTGCGAACCTCTTCATTCTTTCGACTGGGGTCAAAGTCTTTATCTGTGCCTGTAGCATGTTTGCATGCTGCTTTGCTTCTTGGAGTTGTGCCTCTAATGTATGCAATTCTGGATTCTCTGTGAGGGTTTCATAAGTTTGGGTGCTTCTAGTGCTCAACTGCTTGCATTCTAGGGAAAAGGTTTTTAATCGGCCAACTGTGCTTCGAGCAGTGGCCTCTCTTAGATCGCTTATTTCTTGGGGGGTTTCGGGCACAGTGCAGAGCTCCATATCTGTGATGCGCTGTTGGAGTTGTTGGATTACTTCTTCCAGTTGGGTCACTTTCTATGGGAGACGATCTTCCATCTTCACTTCTATGACCATCACAGAGTGAAGTGATTTGTGAACCCTTTCTTGTACTTCAAGTTTCTCTACTAGCAACTGTGCCTTTTCCTCATCCCACTTTGCTTTTAGGGAAATATTTTCCTGTTCTGTCTCACTTCGTTGTTCTAGAAGTGATTTCTATGCTTGCATCAAAGCCTGGGTGGCTCGTGGTGTCTCTTCTTGAGCTCGTAGAAGGCGAGCTTCGACTTGATCAATGAACTGGTGTAGATGAGTGGGCTCATCACCTGTTCCTGATGTTTCGCTTATCAAGGGAACTGTAGAAACTGCTCGGATGGACTGGAGTGCCTACTACACTTCTTGGATTTCTCCCTTGATTCGGTTGAATATCTCCTCCTGCTTTGCTTCTTGCTTTTCTGCGAGCTCTAGTGAAACATCATTCAACACAGAAATTAATAAGTCGGAGTCATCCAGGGTAAGGGTAGTTTTAAGCATGGTCTAGGTGGCCTTATATTTCTTTCGGGAGGAAGGTTTTGGTGGTGTAATATTTCTTTTCATGGAGGGATCCTCCTTCTCTCTAGGTGGAGTAACCTCGCCTCAATTTTTCTCAACTTATGTGCCGCCTAACATGTCACCATCACCTCCCTGCGTAGGTGAGAACAAAGTAGTCTTCATGGACATGCTAGGTATATCTTCAACTTCTTCATCCTTCTTAGTCTTGCTTGGCCCAGGTGTATCCGACATAGCTTCAGGAATTTCCTTGTTAGACATGTCTGCGGGGTCCGCTGCAACAAGGAGGTCCACCGACCATTCCTTGGTAATCTCCTCCAAGTCATCTTCTGTCAGCTTGTAGTAGGATTGGAGCTATTGTTTATGCTCATCACTGCACACTGTAATATAGGTGAAGTGGTGGTCCACACTGAATTTCATCAAAGTTATAAACCTATGAAGTACGTTTGGGGTGATTCACGGTGAGATTGAATTGCATTCTTTAGTTGGTTGAAATAGGTGTGGAAGATAGCATTGGACTACCACTGCTTGTTCATGTCGCTGGAGTACCACATCGTACAAAACTTTGCGGCTAGTGGTTCGAAAGGTTCGATCTCCAGAAAAGTGGCTGCCTCTGGAAGTTCCCAAGTGATGAAAGCGATGAGTATGAGTAACCAACTAAAGTGAAACTCATACCTTTGGTCTTGCACTCATCTGCAATCCAACTCTAATTGGTTTACAAGATACTGTGCCCAATTCATCTGTAATCCCTTGGCGCACTTCCTTGCGAGGTCAACTACGAAGCCAGTCACCTATGTTGGTCTGTTATTACAAAATAACTTGCCCACGATCAACTGACAGGCAAGGCGCACTACGCCAGCCTGGATAGAGGCTACCTTGTAGCCTTGCGTACCCTTCTCTACATCGCCATAAGTTTCTTTTATCCACTGTGCTAGTGCTCGATTTGAGGTATTTCCTGGGTAAAATTCTTTTGGGTCAGGGCCTTGCATGCTAAGCCCTATGATCTGATTGATCAGAGTCAGATCCATAGTGATGCGACGGTCTAACCATAAGTATCCGCCGTGGTAGCAAGACAGTAGCAACTTGACACATGCGTTGAATTCCTAGTTTCTGACGAAGTGAGGGATCTTCATTACATTGAGCAGTGTGGACTGCGCGAGGTTCTGGGTCCAGGACTGTGAGACGATCTTAGGATTTCTGCCTTTGGTCTTGGTTAAGTACTTGTGCGGAGCTAACATGTTGTAGGTTTTGCGATCTCCAAGGTTAAAATCATTAAATTTCAGTGCTACGAGCTTATCCTGGTCAGCACTTACTGCACGCACCCCTTTCGGAAGATATGTGGTGATCAAGGTGTACTCAAAGTCTCTGGGTACACTATTTCGGTTAATCTTGCCCCTGAAAGGTGGTATGTAAACCGACAGAATGCATGGGATCAACTTGGCATTTGCAATATCGTCTCTCTGCTTTGTTCTTGTCTCGGTCATGGTTTTGGAAGGTCCTGCTCCATGAGCGGTGGAGGGAGAAGCTTGGACTCCTCCTATTGATGATGCTTGCACGCCTGTAGACATCCTTCTTTCTGACATGACTCTCTTAGCCATTAAGTCAATCAAAACTTTTTCAACTACTTTCTCAACAACGTTTAGCTCATCCGACATACAAGCTTGGGTCCACTAACTCAGGTGTGAAAACGAATTCAGAGACTATGATGAACAATATGGTAACAAGGCAAGGATCGCAGGGTGAAGTAATCTCAAATTTCGGGCTCAAATTCTCATTTAGCAAAAGTATTTTCGATGCGTGGTGCGACGAACTAAGTAGGGAAACTTAGCAATGGTCAGCTTGCAATGGATAAGAAACTGCATTAACTGATGTTCTGTCCATATGGCGCAGTCTATCAGTTTAGTGGTGAGCCATAAAGGTGTTTTGACCCGTTCGGAGTGGAAGTCGAACATTTATATTGGCCTCCAATGGCTATATTTCTGTGCCATGGCAAAGTGCCATAGGTCGCTGTTCTGATATCCCGGCGAAGCTCGATTCCTGTGATTTTTCCATCTGCGAAGTTTCCTCTAGAGTCTTTTGTAACTTTCCAATTTTGGCCCTCTTCTTACTTAGCTTCCTAGCATTTTTCCCAGTAAGCTTCGTCTTGGTCATTCTTTTTCCATTCTAATTCTTATCTTCTCTTGACATAGTCACTTCGCACTGCTTAGGTTCTTTCTTCAGATCCAAAGGTAATACTCCTTCATCATATGGATTAGTATTTCGGTCTTATGTGGTTCCTCTAATGCTCTTATAACTTTGATACCCAAGTCCCCGGTGTTCAATGGCTTAGGCCTGTCCTCTTGTTCTTTCATCAAGTAGGAGATCCTTCTAGACATAAATTCCATGAGTTCTTGCTTCTTCTGTTCTAGAGCATCCTTTTCTTTTGTTCGCTAGATTTGGTCTTTTTCAATCCAGATCCTGCCTAAAAAAGATGGAAATGGGGCGTGGTACTCAATAAATTTAATAACTTCAAATTCTTCCTCTATCGAAGTTCCATGGGTACTCATAGCTATCTGGGTAGTTCTTCCACATAGGGTTACCATTTTTCCTTTAAACAATCCGATGGTTCCTAGTGAGGGGACTAGAGAAGGCCTTCCTAGGGTTTCCCAAGTGCTTTCTGTCATAATGTTCATTGGTATTCCTCATCCAGATCATAGTCAATGTCGAAGTCTCCTATTCTTACTTCGATTTTCTCCTTTTCTTTGAAGATCTCTGACAAACTGACATCCTTATGGTCATCTAGGGTTTCTTTTATTTTTAGTAACATGATCTCTGATTCTTTTTGGGGTTCTTCTATAATTTTAGTCTCTTGATCTCGTTGAGAGTTTTCTTGTTCCATATTAAGATTTTCAAGTCTAGAAATCATTCTAGGGCAATCCAATACTTCATGGTCCATAGCTCTACAACAGAGGCAACTAGGGTTTCTCCTAGGGCATTCCTTAGCAAGATGTCCTGGTCTTCTGCAATTGTAGCAAAGAGTTAATCCTCTCTTTCTCTTCAATGATCCCCAACTATTTTTGTACTACGTGCTAGGATCATAAGGGCTAGCCTGCAAAAGTTTCTTTCTAGGGTCCTGCATCCATTGGTTAGTCCAAAAACTCTTTCTATGCATAGGTATAACATATTTTTCACTATTTCTATTCATATCAAACTTTCTTTTATCTAACAATGCTCTAGATTTTAAGCTGAGTCAATCAAGCATACATAAATCCATACGTTAGAAGTAAAAATTTTCACTTATTTACTTCCACGAGGCACAAAGCTTTCAGATCTAAAACTTGAACTATTCTTACCTTTACTAGAGGCTAGAGCTTACAGATCTTACCTCTTTTCTGTATAAATTTCTTTCTTAGGGCACAAGTGTTCAGATCTCACTTCTTTTCTTCAATATCAACCTCTTTTCTTGTAGATCTAACCTTTTTCCTTCAGATCTGACCTTTATTTCTCGGCACAAAAATTCGCAGGTCAAGTAGAATACTGCGCACTAGGGCAACATATCTATGCACAGAGCTTATTTCACACAAAGATTTTTCTTCTTTAGTTCCCAGCAATCAGAGTTTCAGGTCTCGACAACAGAACCATTTGTTGGCATAGGGGAAGACCCGAGGTTCAACGCTCAAGAGCGCACCAACAAAACCCTAACTATCGACCCTTTTGGCAACACCTGCGAAGCAGATGAAGTCTCACCCAAGGTAGAGGCAGGGGTGGTTGCAGGACTTAGATGTCTACAACCTTAGCTGGGACATAGATCTGTGATTATAGCACTTAACAATTATCTAGCAAGGTTTATCTATCAATATTCAACCCTTACAACACTTCACAGATAGCACAGAGCATCACAGTATATACTTAGATTAAAAAAGACTTAGCACTTAGATACAACAAGATAGATTGGATTCATCAGATCAGACACTAAGCATCTTATATATAAGATCTAACATTCATTCCTATTTCAGAAGCACAAAGCATAACTAAATCTACTTAATCACATCAAGCACTTAGCCAAGAAGGAGATAAACACATTAGGTTAAAGCACAGAGCACAATACACACAGTTGCTGTGGTTCACCCCCACCCTAGGGCTACATCCACAAAGTCTTCTTCTTTATATTATCTTGGTCAAGCGGTTACAACACAAAGCTTCAATGACCCTTACTTTGCACAGGACATAAGATCTTTGCAGCTCGCTAGATCCTTCTTCCTTGCACTTCATCACAAAAATACAACAAATTGAACTTAGCTTTTCGAACTCCTTACAATCATGCATAAAGCACTTGCAATATACATCCGATCACACAGATCCAGTTACTAGCACTAAGCCTTTAGCTATACACCACATAGATGTACTACCATCTACTACTTACATTGCCTAAGTATCTATTTATAGATTACAAAATGGGCTTAATCATAGGTAATCCCACGAGCCGACATCACTTTCCTGTTACATCAAACCAAAACCCTAAAGGGACCCAAAAATAGGTCTAGTTTCCCTAATTTCTACTTCACATTGCGCTCCATCTTTGGCAAACTGTCGCAGTCCCAAAAATGGTCAAATATGACCAAGTATTCTTCAAAACTAGGTCAAGGGCCAACAACATGCCAACTATTTGCTGAACTTGAAAGCTAGGGAGCTGAACTTGAACATATTGTCATCACTGCAGAATAACACCTGGAAGGACTGCTCAATGACACAATGATCCAGAAATTCACTGAGCAAGAGGCTGTCGCATTACAGCAGGTCGAAGTAGCTCAAGCCAAGCTCGAGGCATTCAAGGCAGAATTGATCAGACCAGAGTGACTCAGGATGAGTCACAGGTGAGTGTTGTGGGCCTATTGGCCCTTGACCAAGTTTTGAAGAATACTTGGTCATATTTGACCATTTTTGTGACTGCGACAACTAGTCAAATATGGAGCGCAACGCGAAGTGGAAATTAGGGAAGTAAAACCTATTTTTGGGACCCTTTAGGTTTTGGGTTAATGTAACAGGAAAGGGATGCTGGACCATGGGTTTACCCATGCTTAGGCCCATTTTGTAATCTATAAATATATACTTAGGAAATGTAAGAAAGGAGGAGTAGTACATCTATGTGATGTATAGCTAAAGGCTTAGTGCTAGTAACTGGATTTGTGTGATCGGATGTATATTGCAAGTGCTCTGTGCATGATTGTAAGGAGTTTGAAAAGCTAAGTGCAAGTTGTTGTAGTTTTGTGTTGAAGTGCAAGGAAGAAGGATCTAGCGAGCTGCGCAGATCTTATGTCATGTGCGAAGTAAGGGTCATTAAAGCTCTGTGTTGTAACCACTTGATCGAGATAATATAAATAAGAAGACTTTGTGGATGTAGCCCCAGGGTGGGGGTGAACCACTGTAACTGTGTGTATTGTGCTCTTTTCTTTGACCTAATGTGTTTATCTTCTTATTGGCTAAGTGCTTGATGCGATTAAGTAGATTTAGTTATGCTTTGTGCTTCTGAGATAAGAATGAATGTTAGATCTGATATATAAGATGCTTAGTGTCTGAACTGGTGAATCCAATCTATCTTGTTGTATCTAAGTGCTAAGTCTTCTTGAATCTAAGTATATACTGCGATGCTCTGTGCTATCTGTGAAATACTGTAAGGGTTGAATATTGATAGATACACCTTGCTAGATAATTTCTAAGTGCTATAATCACAGATCTGTGTCCTAGATAAGGTTGCAGACATCTGAGTCCTGCAACCACCCCTGCCTCTACCTCGTGTGAGACTTCATCTACTTCTCAGGTGTTGCCTAAAGGGTCGGTAGTTAGGGTTTTGTTGGTGTGCTCTTGAGCGTTGAACCCTGGGTTTTCCCCTTGTGCCAATAATGACATATTCTAATAATACACAGATTAATGCGAAAATAACAATAATCCTACACATACACCATATACAATATATCCAGTCATTAGTCATCAATTATATCACATGTACACTTACACAGCATGTAAATGAACATAAAAGTGACACTTATCTTTTAATTGAAGTACACCAACTGTGTGCAAACCTTCCACGAACCTCCCAGCCATAGACCATGCTGCTCATCACTCTCAGCAGTGGGTCACCCCCGAGATGGGACTAAACTCCATCGGGAAAGGGATTCCTAGGCTAGGCAAGGTCCACAAGGAAGTTGCACAGTTCAATAGGAAGGGATTCCTCCAAGGATCCACTTATTCCCACATCTCACAGACTCTCATTCCCCACATGCATGTTCCACCTCAAGAGTGTACACCTTCACTATCACACAGTCCATTAGCTGCTACACCTACCTTTTCAAGGCTTCAACAACAAGTTAAATAAAAAATTCTCAGAGCTCTGTAGCTGCTATTGTACTTCCTCTAGGAGAGATCACTTCCTCAACATACTCTCTCACCTGGAGAGAGTTTCTCACATGCTTGACAACCCACTTCTTCTATCCTGCTCCTAAGTCTAGATGGTAACCACAACAACAAAATTGGGGATGGGATTTGGCAATGGCATCAAGTCACACCAGTCCAGAGAGGACGTGGGTAGCAACAAAAAATGTCTAAGGTGCGATCTGGCTCAGGCACTACACAGTCGTGTTGTGCTTCACAGGAAAAAAATGTTAGCTTCATAACATGGTGTGCCGGTTTCCCCCCCAAGTTGCAAAGGTCAAAAAAATGAGAAAACAAAAGTTGGCTACATGAAGGATCTCTCCTTGTCTGCTTGTGTGCAAGTGTTGGGAGTCTTCCCACCATGGCGAGGGAATCCCAATGAACTGACTTTCCCACCTAAAAATGCATGCGCCCAGGTTTACACATGTCTTCCTGAAGTTGCATGAGCTCCACTTAACATTCGTTCCCTTCCCATAGGAACCTGGGACAACATAGGTTATGTCCAAACCTTAGTGTTGGGCTCTAAAGATGTCCTAAAATATAACCTCTATGCATCATCCAAAGGTAGGCGCTGGCACAAGCGTTTTACTTATCGCCTACGTAGGTTCTTACCTTCCATTTTCAATACTCATCCTCCAGAGATGCAACCCCTGCAAAGGGACAACAATCGTAACAAAAGGAACAACAATTTTTCCGTTCAAATGAGCAGCAAAAGGAACATCAATCGTGATAAGGGAACGACAGTCATTATATTGGGCTGAACTAATGTTGTATTAATTGAGTTGTAGTACTTTCCCAACTATCTAATTTGTCAACCTAGGGTTCGTAAACTGACGAAGCACACACAAAGTATATGCAAGATTGAAGCGAGACTAATCTAATCTAATGTTTAAGCTACAACTGAAATTGAATCATTAATCTAACACATGATTGAAATAGAATCATTAATCTAACACACGACTTAGAATTGAATTAATCTAGTTGCGTAAATGAAATTAATCTAGGAATGAGAAATTGCGTAAATGAAATTAATCTAGAAATGGAGAACTACATGAAGGAAAAGCAGATACAACAAGTGAAGAGTTGAATGGCACAAAAACAAATGAGAGCTCTCACCAATGAAGCAATCCTACATTCAATACTCAAATCAATATTCATAACAGAATAATGAAAGCATGAAAACCAAAACCATGAATCAAAGCTAAGAATCCCTTTCTCTTTCGAATCCTAATGACTACCATTAATGACTATTCTAATTCTAATTACATAATCTAACTGAATTCTCATGAAGAGAGAGCAATCTCTTTTATACATGAGGGCCTTGAAGATAAGATAACCATCTCATTATTACAGATCCACTTTTCTCTCAACCTATTTCCCATTATTACAAAATATAATCCCTTCAAATCCTCACACATATCTCTCATATATCTTGGATAAGATATTCCAACCAAATCTCCATGATATTCTCCTTGGAATGGGCTTTAATTATCTCCTCAAATCTTGAAATGGTGGAGGAAGTATTCGAGAAGTCCTTTTGAATTAATACTTCATATATTCCTACACATTAGAAAGATCACACATTTTCAAGATATATATGAAAACATGTCAATTTTCTAACATTTAATCACAAATTCCTTTTTAATACTAAATGAATAAAGTGGAAAAATAATAAGGTGAAACCCAAATGTATTTATGGAAATGATGTCATGAAATGTTAATGGGCGATGAAATGTGAAGAATGATGAAGGGAAAGGTGGATGAAAATAGAACATTTCTGAGCCCCAACACTTAGCCTCTAGGAAATAATAATATAATATTATTCCCTTAGAGGTAAGCCCTCTAGCTTAGCCCCTTTTCCTAGACTATTATCCCCTTCCCTTTCCCTACCTAGTGGATATCAGTCCCCCATAAATCTTTCTTCGTGGTTGGTGATCCAGGTGGATATTGGTGGCCACCCACCTTTTCCAACTAGCTCAAAACAATTTTTTGGCAATTTTGACAATTTACTATTTTTAGCAGTTTTAACTTCCGGGGCCATTTTGAGGGCCTAAATGAAGGTTTTTTGGGATCGAGATTTTCTATAATAGCCAAAGGCATGATTGAGACCCCAAAATAAATCTCCTTGACGATACCTTTCCAACGGGCTATCATACGCCTAAAACGAAGATCGTATGCAAAAGTTACGACCCTGGGAAGTTGATGTACTATCTTACCTAGACGGGGCCCACATGACTTTTGGCGCTTCATCTCCTAGGGTTATTTTTTTGGATGTCTAGGGTTTTTGGCATTCATGTTTGTTGTAAAAAGGCCTTCAGCGCCTCATGGTAATAATATTTTGGCGAATGAGTGCAACCGACACATCTCTTCTCAGAGATAAGCCGCCACCATTCCAACAAGCTTGTTTCCACTGCATTTTACAGTTTCAACTTATTTACTTTTTGAATAAAAAACAAATTTTACTGTATCTTTGTTATTTTGTGTTAAGAAATTGTTAATAATCTTTAGTCATTTCGTTCTGCTCATAAAATCCAGATCAGTCGGTCTACACGCATCGATGTAATTATATTTAATGATGTGAGTATTTACATATACAAAATCAGGCTTAATGGCCTTAGCATCTAGGCTCTCCGGCCTAATAAACACATAAGCCTTCTAGCTTATTATAACTCAACTCACCAGCCTATCAAACATGTTTACAATTCATAATTACAATTGGGGTTCTACCTAGGGATATTACAAGTTAGGTCCTTATAAATAAAGGACCTAACTCTTCATTTGTATTACGATTCATTCATGATCATTATGTGACTCTAGCGCCTATTTGGCCTCTTATACTTCAACGTGGGATATTTTTCTAGCTTCATATTTGTTTAAGGTTTATCTTATGCACATTTTTCTTGGGTTCGTTTGAGGTATGTACTTTTATGTTCATTGTATGTAAATCGATACATGTTCTCTATGAGTCATCTCGGTTTATATACAATATATTGGGGTTTTTCTTTTGCATGTTTGATTTTTCATGAAGTTTCCTATGGATCACTTGGACCAAAATGTAATTGGAAGTCCCTCTTGAGCTTCATCTTGCCTCTCTAAACCAAGGATATATTTTTTCCTACGGATCGACTCCTCCAATTGTGCATGAGATGCCTTGAGCGAGATACTCCATTTGCCCAAATTCATTTAGCACTGGTCATTGTTTCTAGGGAAAAAATTACTACAAAACTCTAACTTCTACTGCTAAATTTATCCAGGGTAAAACCCTAAACTATATTCCAAAAAAATACAAAAAAAATCATAAAACAAAATACCAAAATTAATAGCAATTCCCCAAACTCTAGCTTACAAGCTTAAACCCTAACCTCACTATCTTCTTTCCATACCTCTCTAGGCATGATCTCATCAATGTTTGACATTTACCTCCATTTCCTACCTTCGCTTAACCCTTAAATCACTTCTCCCTCTCCTTTTCACTCCTTAAACAAACTAATGTTGAATTCTTGAGACTCGTGTTGGCCTAGCGAAATGTATCTGGGTTTGTGTACTAATGTTGGTTGATTGCAGGACCATAACAATCATTCATCATCTCATTTAGGACCTTCCATTACCCTTGTTTAGGCCACCTCCTATTTCACCACCCATTTTTCTATCACCTTTAACCCTAGTGTTGGTATCTCCTATTCTTCCATATTCCTTACGTTTGTCACAAGGTCTACAATAGTTGTTAGTTTTATAATTTTGCAGCCCTATACCAGCCTTGAAAAAAACCTTTACTACCCTTTTAGAGCCTCGTTTATACTCCGATATACCAAATTCCTTGTCACCTTCTCCTTATACCTACCTCAACATCCTAAGCCTAAGTCCTTGGTAACCCTAGTAAAGATCACAAAGTTCTCATTTCAATGCTGGTTGATATTCTCAGGTTCTAGGATTACCATGTATAGCTTATCTTGCATTTCTTCCATCATCAAATATTTCTTCCTATGCCTTGTTCTATCTCACATCCCCAATGCTTCTTAACTAAACCTTATATTCTTCATTTCTAATCTTTATTCCCCTTATACATTAACAACCTACACTTTCTACAGTAGCCTGAGTATAAAAGCACCATCACTAATTTGAAGTATATGATTGCAAGTTGCCAGTAAGAATCACTTGAATCAACCAAAATTTCAAGGAAAACAAATAAAAATACAATGTTGGATCATGCATTTAAATCTGAGTGAAGATATTGTATGCTTACAACTGGTATGGACAAATAGGAACAACGTAAGCTCAGGAGGAATTAGTGAAGAGTTGAATGATGGAAAGATCAGAGTATGCAGCGAAGGCAAAACAAGGACAAAGTACACTCCGGAGGAGAAGCGCCAGTGATCACTGGATCTCATCCTGAATTCCCGATGGGCATCAGATCTAAATGAAGACAAAAGGAGCACGCAGATATGGAGGATAGATCTCGGGTGTTAGATCCGAGTGCAGGGTCCGACCACCGTTGGATCGAGGAAAACCTGTACGTTCTTTAAAGTGCAAGGAGTAGAGAGCTCACAAAATCCCAAAAGAAGGAGGACCGTCCATCTTCTGGAAGGACAGGTGGAGATAGATCGTTAGTTCATTGACTAGAGAGTCAAAGGAACGATGTTCCCTAACCTCTCGAAATCGCGATATCTGAAATCGTGATTTAATCTCAGCCGTCAGATTACGGTTGAATCTGGATCGTTGATTCAAGTCCATGTCGGAGTTTCAGGGATCGAGAGTTGGAGATGTCAAGTAATATCATCCTCAGGAATCCCGATTTTGTGATATGCAAAATCGTGACTTAATCGCAGCCTTTGAATCAAGGTCTCATCTGGACTGTTGATTCCAGTCCATGTCGAAGTTTCGCGGATCGAGAGTTGAAGATATCAAAGAATAAAAACCACAGGAATCCTGAAATTGCGATATGTGATATTGCAATTTAATCACAGCCGTCAGATCAAGATATGATCTGGATCATCGATCCGACTCACGTCAACAAACCACGTCAGCTAAGAACACGTGGCACAACCAGGTAATGACAAGTGTCATACTGATTCAACATTTCAAGCACATGTAAGTCACGAATCAGGGTGACACGTGGCAGGTATTCGACACGTGTGACGTCAGCAAGTTTACACCCTTTCGGAGTTTCACGGATCGGGAGTTGGAAGCATCAAGAACATTCACCACAGGAATGTCGAAATCACGATATGTGAATTCACAAAAAGATCTTGACCGTCAGATCACCAAAGAATGTGGACCGTTGATCAAGCATGAAGAAGGCTAGTGAAGTGTCGAAATCATGACAAGATTTGAACCATTGGGTCCATAGGACACATGGAGAAATATCGTCATGTCGCTGACTAGAAAGTCAAAGGAACGGGGTTTGATCTTAGCCATCAGATCAAGGTTTGATCTTAACCGTTGATCCAACTCCATCTCAGAGTCTCGGCTATCGTGACTTGGAGTGATGAGACTCTTCATCACAGGAATTGCGAGATGCGAATTCACGAAGAGATCAAGACCATCAGATCACCAAGAATGAGGACCGTTGATCTGGGCTCCATCTTAGAGTCTCGCCCATTGCAACTTGGAGTGACGAGAACCTCCACCTAAGGAACAACGAGATGCAAGATCGTGAAAGTGTCTTATGCATAAGGTTGTGGTCACAACCCTTGGTCACGAGAAGGGAAGGAGTCAGTCCAGATAAGCTCCATTTTAGGGTCTCGGAGATCGTGACTTGGAAAGTCGAGATGCCTCATCTCCAGATTCACGAAATGCGAATTCACGAAAAGCGCTTTTTGCATAGGCGCTTGGTTATGACCATAGTCATATTGGGGAAAGAGCTAGTGTAGAAAAGTTCTGTATCGAAACTTCGGAGATCACGAAATGAAGTGTCGAGACACTCAGCAGAGAATTGCCGAATGCCGAAATGCCGAAATGAATACAAGATCCCATGGATTCAATCCACCGGTGCAGGTGAATTTGAACAAGATCAGAGGGATACTGTTGCATGACACAGTGAAACTGCCAGAAACCATTGATGGCATCTGCTAGAGAATTCGAAGAGACCTGTGTGTGATCGCCAGAGGAGATGAAGAGTCTCCAAGCTTCATCCAGTGAAGGAAGACTATTCTTAGAAGGGATTGACAGCTGGATGGGCATTGAGGCCTGTAACTGAAACAAAGAAGGTGAGCTCGACTGTCATAGAGAAGACGAAGAGTCTCAACTGCCAGAGAGGCTAAGGAATCTCAACATAACATCTAGTGATGCTGAACACATGGGAAAACTGCCAGAGAAGTTGAAGAGTCGCGATGATGATCACGTAGAGCACTCGAGAGGTGGAGGATATCGGCGCAGAGTCAGGATGTAGAGGCAGTGCGAACATTGCATGCACAAGATGCACAGAAGCTATATATACACGGTGAAAAGAAGAGAAACGGTTGCTGTTGCTGTTGGAGTTTGCTGTGATTGTTGTTGGTGTAGGTGATTCATGTGTGAAGAGGGAGGAGAGTGCAGCAGCTGAATTGCATAGAAGAGGAACTGTGGAGTGAATGGATGGCACACGGAGCATAAAAAGGAGAAGAACAGACAACGCAAGTCATGTGTGCAGAAAGGAAATGAGGCAGACAGAGCAACGAAATGCAGTAGAATAGTGATGAGTCTAGTAAGCCATTGTTGAACATCATATCACTGTAATAAGTTTCAGTAGTAAATATTAATATTTCAGGGTGGAAGGGAGGTGCTAGGGAGGACTGTTGTCCTCATAGGTTCAAGTGGGTGCTTGAACACAGGGAGTTGTAGCTTCGATCTGGTTGCAGCCAGAGAAACTAGGGTGGCAGGGTGGTGCAAGGGAGAACTCTTGTTCTCTGTTATATAGGTGGGTGCCTGTATGATTGGAAGTTGGTGCTTCCATCTAGTTGGTGCTGGAAACACTCAGGGAGTTGGTGCTAGAGAAACCAGGGAGTTGGTGCTTCCTTCTAGTGGGTGCTAGAGAAAATAGAGAGTTGGTGCTCTCAGCAAGTTGCAAAACAGAGGTTGTGGCCTCATTATGAGTTGGTGCTCATATGTATGATATTGTAAATAATGTAACTATTACTTATCATATAAATAAAAAGAGGTTTTTACCCTGTATGGGTTTCCTCGGGAAATATCTGTCTCTATGTTTCTCATATATGTGAATGATGCTGAAAGTGCCATTGTCTATTTCCCTGTATTATTGTGATCATCATTCAGTATTTCTGCAAAGAGTTTAAAAGAAGCATAATTGTTTAAGCATGGTAACAACTGATTCACCCCCCCCTCTTAGTTGTCCAACAATTGGTATCAAAGCCGACCCCTTTTATCTAAGGGTAGATCCTAGAGCTTAAACATGAAAAGCCATGAAGGGACTTCTGTCACTAGGCCTCCTCTATTAGATGGAATGAATTTTGCCTTCTGGAAGGTTAGAATGAGAACATACCTAATGGCCTTAGGAGCTGATGTCTGGGATGTAGTAGAGACTGGATACATAAAGCCTGTTGTGCTAGCTTCCAAAGATGATAAGTTAGAATTTAGCTT
>ML780559.1:333072-348540 GCA_009831015.1 Picea engelmannii | reverse complement strand
AGTGCCATCAAAATGTTTACATACAAATAGAGTACATCCTGTACAAAATCAGTAGGCTAGTGAACCACCTCGATACAAAACTGGTGTCACAACACCAAATGGGCTCACCAGCCTATATAATATACCAAAATACACATAGAGACACTCATGGTGCCTCTAGAGCACCACCACCTGGCCCTTCCTCAGGAGGTGGGGCCCCACCCGCTATCAGTCCCTTCGGCCTTGGAGGTAACCACCCAGTCATCGCAACACCTGCTACTGCTGCTCACCGAACCATGGTCTGCCATATCAACGAAACCCCCACATGCTGCTCTAGGACATCCTTGTCCTGGATGCGTGACCACATGCCCTTAGGCACACCCTATAGCACCGCCTCCAAGCAGCAATGAATATCCTCAAAATCTTCCCCAGCCTCGGCCCGAGGAGCATGTGATGGGCCTACACCAGGGTCGTCAAAATGGTGTCTCCTAGCCGCTCTCTCATCACCAACTAGTCTCGCCTGAACATCCTCACGTCGTCGTCTCTCTCCCGCCCGTGAATCTCCCTGCGGAGGCCTCACCAGCCCCTGATGAGCCGACACTCTAACCCACTCAACCTCATGCATACGAGGTCCCACATCTGCACATACAAACAAACAAAGGATAGCATCAACATCCATCTATACATAATACACATGCTATACTATCTAAAATATCAAAACATAACAAATCACATCATACCTCGGTGATCAAACACCTCTCCTGGAGGTAACACCATATCTGGATCACCTCGGAAGTCCACCCCACAATACGGATACTGCAGTAGGATCTACGACATCTTCCGCCACACCTGTGCAGCCTCAGCCGTGAAAAAATGGCCACCCTCCCCACCACTCTGGCAAATCAAAATCCTCGACCACTGCATCAGTCACAGCTCTTGCGCACCAGGTGCACCCAATAACACTCTAGGGTGCAACATCAACACCCTCTCCAAAAACCATGCAACCAAGATAAACCCAAAGGAAAAATCCCCTGAGTCTACAACCCGACACCTGTTGAGCTGCCCTACCATCTTGGCATGCAGCATCAAGCCCCAGGCAAAATTTTCTCCTGCCAATGCCCTCCCCATAATCCTCAGCTAACCACCACTAATCCACTGAGTCGCGAGGGACCCATAAACCCTCACAACCATCGCTACTACATAGCGATGAACCAGGGCATCCATAGCCCCGATACTCACCATGAAGCCCAACATAAAATCCTCCCTCGAACAATACCTTCGGCCTAAGGTAGCCAACTTCCCATCCCCAAGTAATACGGGCTCCACCGGTAAGGGTGTTCCCCGAAAAGGGAGACCAGTCAGAAAATACACATCCTCCACCACAGTGAGGGCCAACTGCTCACCCCGCACCATAAAACAATGCAGATCCAGATTCCACATCCGGATCAAGAACTGAAGGAGGTACTCCTGGGACCATATCAAGGGGAACTCAAAGAACTTCAACAGCCCACAAGTTGCCAAAGTGTCACGAACCACCGACTCCTCAATGGCCACAACCTCCCTGAGCTACAACCAATCCCTCTCTCTCCATTGAACCAACATCATCCAAAATGATCACCTGCAATCACATAATCTAGTTCTCGATCAACCATATCAAACATAAACACATTAAAATCTCAAAAAAGAGATAAGTTTTTCACCCGTCAACTTTCCCCCCAAGGTGTGGTTGTTTAACCCCACAGGAGCGCACACATGCGCGCATGTTCATTCCACAGGCGCGCATGTGTGTGCGCCTGTCAGCCATATAGAGGTGCCTTCATGCACCCCTGTCACGTACATAGGCCCGCATCATAGCATGCCTGTCCACTACACAGCTGCGCACCCATGCACAACTGTTTAGCTTACAGGCGTGCATACCATGCGTGCCTGTGTCCCTCATTCGGGCGCCCCCACGCATGGATATCTAGATAACAAGAACGCACCCATGAATTCATATTTCTCGATCGCCTGCGTACTGGGAGGCCGACACCCACAAAACCCCCTGTACGACCCTCTGTACAAGCCCTGCCCATAAATAGAAAACCTAATTCTATGCAAGACGATAAGACCACTAACCTGAAGCTCATTGGTCCTGAATCGAATGCCTCATTCTCCCAGAATATCCAAATCTCCTCTAAATATCTCTCGTCCAATCACTCTGATAGCAAGTACAAATGAGGTGGCAATGTGGGCCTTACAACTATATATAGTCCTTTTTTCCAAACTTCCTGACCCCACTCCAGGAGGTCCGGGTGCTCGTTTTTTGATCCGTCTTCAGCCACGGGATCAACACCCTGTCCTCTACATCAATACAGTCCTCAGGCCATTTTTCATCCTTATAGCCCCTGGGGGGCCATTTGTCCATACCCCGTCTAGGTACACATGCTCATGTTCAAAATTATCAATTAAATGATTGTATGTTTGGTTCTCTTCAGATATTGTTCACGTCGGGTATTTGGTTTTCATGTGTGCAGGTACTTGGTCATCATACACCAGCGCAACCCCTTCAGGTATATAATCAACACTGGCATGTAATCATTCCCTCTGAATCTCAATTGCATCTCCAGTCACACCCTCTGAAATTTTCCTTTAGGGTCCCCATATTCGGCTCTGCAGTACCGCCACCTCCACTGCATTTTGGGTACTGTCACCCTGTAGCACTCTCCCCCACATGAGTTGTCCCATTTATAGAAACCCTTGGGACTTCAACACTCATGCTGTTTTCAACCTTTAGGGATGGGAGTCTTGATAGTCTTACATCATGTCGCGAATCAACCACATATTCCTTCTCCTCATTTTGCTAGCCTACCCAATGGACTCCCAGGGCACTTCCTCACGGATTCTTTTGAATGCACTCCCGCAACATCATTTACCATCCATTTCACCCATCATCAATCTGCCTATCCTCAGATTTCCCTCCATACATTGCCCTACTACAGAAACTAGCCTATGGGGCCCCAAAACTCCACTTGTTTTTTCCACCAACTTCCGACATCCCCAGTCCAAGCCATCCTACACTAGGGAACCCATTTCTATATCTGTAATATTATCCCCACTGATTTTTTAATTCTTTTTGTAATTAAGTCGTTGTTTCTAGCATTTTGCATAGCTTTTTGTCATCACCTTTAGCGACCTTCCTGGAAAACACAACCCATGTTGCCCTTGGTTGGTGAACTCCTTATCATCTATTCCTGTTGACATCGTCCATACACTCTGAGTATCCTACATGCCACCTACCTCTACTCTCTGAGTTTTTTCACTTTGTCCCACCTCTGGCACAACTTATCCCACGTCTCATTGTCCCCCCTAACACTTGACCTCATTAAAAATGGTTGCAACCACTTATACTTTGCATATATCTCCAACCAAGGGCAGTCTTGAGTCTCCACACACCTCAACTTTGTCCATGTACCTCCTCAGTCCCTGACCTCACCTACTATATTTCACGAAGCCCTTTGCTTCTTGGAGTCGCATCTCCCTTTTTTATCGACATCAACACAGTTTCCAGAAGGGCGACAGTATCTTGACTCTCATTACCTTTCCAATGAGAAGTCTTGGACAACACAGGGAGACCCATAATTTCTCCCTGTTGTCGTTGACCCCCATAACATTCAACTTCAACACTTTCTCATGTTACGGTGGGTCTTACTTTGCAACTATTGCAGTTGTTTCTTATATTTTCCGAAGACCTCTGAACTTGGCTGGGCTATCAATGCTCACAAAATCCGTGATACTTCTTACATGTGTCATTGCCTACTGTTCAGAGTATGTTCCTCATAAGAATTGTCCTATACCTTTATCAAAACCACCCCCAAGGGCGCTGCAGTTGTCTACATCAACACACAATTTCAATTACTGTACAACACCCTTTTTTGAGTTACATGACATGAGCATGGGGCATGCTCGCCTCGTTTGTACACAATTTATTTTACGCACCTTGCGTAAGGTTGGGTCCTAAAGGTTCCCTTCTCCCTCCAATGGGTCACTCTTGATACTCTCACTATCTCTCTTTCTTACAACGATACTCTCAGTAGAAAAAACATTGATGAATTTTGGCTATCCGTATGCTCCTAACCTCATCCATCAGGGGGCATCTGTTATCACTGAAATTTCATCCGCAAACGGTTACATGAATCCAACATCTTCAAATAGCTATGAGTCCACCCATGGACCAAAATTACCAAAAATGCATTTCCAAAAGGTCCAAAACTATACAACCAGTTATAAAATCAAGATGCGCTATGACTACACAGGGCGCAGGCACACATGCGCCATGCAGAAACACAGGAAAAGTGCACATGCGCACGATGCACGACTGTGGATGCTAAAATCCGCACACACCTGAGAATGACGCATTTAAGTGAAGTAATGAGTGTATTATAATTCAAAGTGAATAAAAATTAAATTATTACAATAATAAATTTAATGGAGAAATTAGAAGTGGGTTAACCCTAAAATAAGGAAAGTGGGGCCAAGTGACCTAGAAGATGTTTTTAAGGAAGCTACTTGGAAAGTATAAATAAGAGGCAAGGATCTCTCATTTTAATCAAACTTGAGAATATTTAATATCTATAGGTTTATGAGGTAACCAAGGATATATAAGCCGAAATTCTGAGGGAAGGTGAAGAAAAGAAGGCCGAAATGCAATGAAGGATAAATTCTTTTGATGGTGCTTTCTAAGGTATGTTATTTATAGGTCATCTCACCATTTTCGCTATAATTTTTTTTTCTATAATGATTCATACTGTGAAATTTCTATTCCATTGAGAAAACATATCCAAGTATCTATGGTAAAAAAATTATCTTGTTGGTCATTTTATTTTTGGAGTTACACTCCGTGGAAAATAGGGTTTGTGGCTAGTCCTGAAACTAGTCAAAAATAGGTGTTTTAGGTAAAAACGTCATAACTTCTTCATAACAGATTCCAATTTAGTGAAACCAAATGTGTTGGTTAGGGTAAATCCTTTATTATTCTTTGTAATAGTTTCAGATCAATTCAACAAATATTCTATGCGGGGCACGCTCTACAAGGTTTCTCTCTAGAATAATCTAGAATTCAACAAGGTATGCCATTTTTGCTATAACTCCTTTTCTGAGAGGTTACAAGTAGTGAAACCTGGAGGAATTGCATAAAACACACTGAAGAAAATTGTGTATCAATTTAAGATCTTTATACATTACAGGTACAAATTTATTATTACTTCAAGTTAGGGTTGTTGACTAATCCAAAAGTATTCATGTGAGACTAAAGAAAAGTTTGATGAAAATGCTAGTCTCTTGTTGTTGAAGTTAAGGAAGGTTTGCAGGAATGTGATCATATACACCAGGTCTATTATAGAGCTACAAATCAGATTTGGATGATGAAAGTGATGAGGGATTTTGGTTGAGGTACATGTTGAGTACATGGTTGAGACAAGTAGTTGATGAGTTGGCACATACATGAGGTGTATAGTTGATGATGTTAGTACATATTGATGAGTCATAGTTGATGAGTAGTCGACACATGATTGGTACATACTTGGTACATGGTTGGATGCACTTTTTTATGGTACAGGTTGATTACAGGTTATTTGGTAGAGGTTGGTGCATGGTTGATGCACTTGTTTACGGTACAGGTTGATTACAGGTTGAGGTACAGGTTGATGCATGGTTCAGATTTATTGGTACAGTTTTACAGCGGTATATCTCATAGTGACAGGTTGACAGTGGTTCCATCATTCTACTTCTACTTTAGGGTGGCAGGATGGGGCAAGGACAGGTGGTTGTAACCACCTTTCGGTTGTATCCGGAGAACATAGGGGGTTGTAGCCTCCTTCTGGTTGTAGCTAGAGAATTGGGGAGTTGGATATTCCCTCAGGTTGTAGCTTAATAAAATAGGGGGTTGGAGCCTCCTTCCAATTGCATATGGAAAACAAAGGAAGTTGGTGCTTCTAGTGAGTACAATTCTTCAAGACATATAAGAAAAAGCATTCCATGGTTTTCTCCCGATTTGGGTTTCCATGTAAAACATTGGTGTACTGTGTATGTGTATGTTTGTTCATTTGTTCATTTCTTATTTACTCTGCATTTATTGGATGATAATGCTCCATTGATATAACACTTGGATTATATGGTTAAAAATGATTAAATTTCTCTATTACTAATTCATCCCCCCCTCTCAGTAATCCAACAATATCTTATATTGCTCTAGATTTCATGATATATGCTTGGACATTATGCTTTTTTCCCTGCTTCACCTTGGTGGTTGACACTATGCCCTAGCAAGTGGTATTATTTTGGAATGGGTTTTCTACTAGGAACTCTCTCAATGAGCCATCATATCGTTCCCGACCGTACTTATCACTTTACATCATTATTCCTCTCCATTTCCTTATCTCTTGGGATTTTAGGGTGTATTGACCCAAGAAGGGGTTGCCCCTCATTCTATGGGAAAACAGGAATGAAGGCCCAGAGGGGTTGATGTTGGGTAAAAGATAAAAGACTTATATAAACCTTCCAGATGATTTGCCCAGGGATCACCCAAGAAAGAAATGAAACACTTATCTTTAAGTAAAGGGGACCCACATATAATAAAGAATGCTTAAAAGGTTAGTTGAAGGATAGGAGGTCTCATCATGAGTTGACCTATCACTTCCATGAATATCTAGTGGTATGACATTACCATCATCTAGTCACCAAACCAGGGTAGTGACTCTTAGTTGCATGGCTGAGAGAAAGGGGGTCTCATCACGAGCCAACCTTCTCATATCCACTAGGTGTTTCTGGGTGACATTGTCATCATCTGGTCACCACACTAGGGCAGTGACCTTCAATCTCTTTTTATGCTATTATGAAAGAAAATAAAAAGAAAGAAAGATAAAAGAAAATTGACGGGCTTGGAAAAAGTACATTGTGGACAAAGGTACCACACACCCTCTACAAAGGCACCCATGAATGAGACACTAAAACCCCTTGTATGTCATGATCCCTATGCCCATTGAGCCTCAATCCCAACCACTTCATCCACTTTACATGGCCTAGAGAGGGATCTCTTGGAATCTCTCCTTGACCTAGGGTAACATCTACCCAATAGGACACCTCGTCAACCCTCCCATATTCAAGCTTGACAAGTCGCATAGTGTCTTTGAGTAGTTAATTGTTTGATATAGTGATATTTGATGTACATGCTTAGATGGATTATTTATTGATTGGATTAACTTATCATGATTTTATGACTTGAGATCCTTGGAGGGCGTGCTCATTTGTCTTTGTAGGACCTAGCTGGTGGATAGTTTTGGGAGAACAAGCCTATCTTGGGCTTCCATGGGGCTATAAAGCCCATAGGTTGGATGCCAGAGGAACACATGTCAGATGAGAGAGATAAGACTTGGAAGGCCTTAATGATGACTTGGACAATATAACCTATCCCCCACATGCCAAAAGTTTTGCCTAGGAGAGGAAAAATGTCACTTCTAGAGACATGACGTCACCTAGGGGGGTTGGGGCTTGGTGGTGAGGTGCCACTCATTTACAATTGGAAATTTTGAGGAGAAGAGGGTCTTCACCATGATGAGATCATCTAGATGCTTGACATGTGGCCTTTGGAGGCCTAGCTATGCTTCTCCAACACCAACGACTTCCTTAAAGTGATAAAACGTCCCCTAAAGGGGTGGCATCCTTCTAAAATTAGGGTTTTCTTATGTGAAAAAGTGAATTTTAAATGAATTACTTTGTAAAGGTGGAAATATTACGGCTTTTGACCCCTAATATTTTGTTTTACCCATTAAATTATTGATAAATCACCTTGGTGACATTTGTATAAATAAGAGATCATAAGATCTCATTTGAACATAACTCTCCCTCATTGTGAGAAGTATTGGTATGAAATTTTCTCTATATTTGGGAAGATTGTCTCTTTTAGCACTTTTTTATGGTTATCTCTTGATGTTATGGTTGATGGGAGTGATGCGCTAGCCTTGGAAGGCTTATCTCTTTCGATTGTGGTGAATTATCTTGGCATTTTCCCTTGAATTGGTATGGTTTTTACTCTCTTGCTATCATTTGTTTCAAATCAAGGTTATTGTTCTAGGAACTAGGTTCGAAGTATAAGGGTATACACCCCCACCATAGTCTTCATCACTTTATGTTTCATCCTATTTCTTTGACAAGGGTTTTGTAAGAGAAGTATAAGGGCATACACCCTCTTAGCTTAAACCCTAGCTAGAGAAACTTTCCTTGGGAAGTAAAAGGACTTACACCCCCAAGGAGGTATATTATATATCTCTTTAGTTTCATGACCCCATTAACCCAATAGTAAATACACTAGTCATTTATTATTGCATTGGAGAAATAAAATATTGCATTGGGAAACGCGATTTTCGGTCATTTTTACTTCTTGGAAAGTGGATTGTATTCCTTGTGCCTTGGGAACCTCAAAACCACTAGGGAATCCCCATCAAGGGGATACTTATTTCTTATGTTACAAATTTTCATCTTCAGCCATTACGGATGCAGGAACCCTAACTCATTTCATTGAATAACTCTCTTATCAACCATTGGATTTTGCTCAAAGTTTGCACACTTACTCTCCTTGGTCTAGCACACTTTTTGGAAAATTTTGACGGAATTTCAATAAACGATTTTATTGATGTAATAAATTGAATGTTACAACCATAAGGATGATATAATTTTCTGTATACAAGTGTTTACAACAACCTTATCTTTTTATGCTAGAATATTGGTTTCTAATCTTGAGTTTAGCTAGTCATTTACTAGTCTTTCTCTTGTATTTTATATTTGATATATAGTATTTATTGAGCAGATTATAATACCATTTAATTTATATTATACACTTTTATATATTTCTTCAAATTAGGTACAAAAATCTTAACTTTCGGATCCAACTAACATATATCATTGCAAAGTGTCTTTTCTTGTGTCTCGGGTAGGTACAATCATCCAAACAAATACTATACTTGTGGGGAAACAATTAATTGACTTACAAGGCATATATTACCACCTTTTATCCCACTTAGACTTGACCTATAGGGGATTTATTTCCTTCCATCTCCATCCCCGTCTCAATCCCCCTAGGGTCACTGGTATTGCCTCCCTAAAGTGACCTAGTCACCCTTGAAGTGCGGGACCTACATCGAGGTGACATTGGGTGTATTATTCCCAATTGTATCACTTGATTTGTGGTTGGGTTAGGCTTTTACCAACCAAAAATTGTGCTATAACATTTTGGAATCATTGTCGGGGAAGATTTTGAATCTTCTCCGTACCCTAATGACACTTTGGTAAGCTATCCCAAAGCCTTTCCCTTAGCTTACCTGAAGAATCCACCCAAGGGAAATTCCCTTTCCATTTTCCTTGATGAGCTCACCTTGAATTTCATCTGGTGACTCTAGCTTCCACGAACCCACTTTTCCCTTTTCCCCTTTTCATTCCTAGATGAGCCTTGAGCTCATCTGGCAACTCCATTGAGGTATTTCCCTAAGTGATGGAAACATGGCCTCACTAGAATTACCATGGGCATTCCATAATGTGTATCCTTCTCTTGATGTTCAAAATGTCCTTGGCTATCCAAATCATTGTCCAAAAGATTGGAGAGCAAGTTGCCCCAAATTTAATGGTGATCCAGCTCTAGAAGTCACCCATGTCATGAATTATATGAAGTATGCATCGAGCTTAAATGTGCTACATGTAGATGTGATGATGGAAATTTCTGTGTCTTCACTGGAATCTAGTCAAAAGGATTGGCTTGTACACCCATATGATCCAAAGAGCATCCCTTTTTCTACAAATCTCATTGAAGAATTTCTCCGACAATATCGACCAACTACTCAAATTTTGCAAGATGATTTCCAAGAGCTCAAACAAATTCTTTTTTGAGAAGGTTTTGCGATCGATGACGAGACCATATATGAACAAAACCTTGATGAAGTTTCTCTTGTAGAAGGTCTGAATGAGACATTGTCCTCTACTGTCCCTTTCGAAGAAGATGAATTTATCCATTCTTGTGAAGAAGTAAGCAACTTCTATGATGCATATGAAATCATGGAACAACACCCGAATACATTTGATGATCACATTAATGATTTCATATAGACTAGGATATGCAGATGGGATTTGGGTTGTTTCATTTTTGACGTAGATCCTATCTACGACATTGAAGGCATATAATCCCAGATAAAGGATACATAAATCATTTATTCAGAGGATTTGTTTTTACATGCATATGGTCCATATATGTGGCAACTCGATGATGTGGTTACATATTTTTTCCATCCATTCGAGGATGACCTGAAGCAGTATTTTTGGGATGATTTTCAACCACCATACTCAGATTTTGATAGACACTAGGTCATGGCCTGCCCAAAGCAATATGAGGTACATACTACCAAACAAAAGTACTTTCATGTTGAGACTTTGGGCATGTATTTTTAGACAAAGAAGAGACGTTTCCTAAGTCTGATGAAGGAGTTTTTCTCTAAGGTTGTGCCTTACCCCGTTTCCTCTTGTTTGGGAAATCATAGGGTTTTCTTTGGATCTCTTGTAATTTCTCAACCTTCAAGGAGAAATGATCTTCTAAGTGAGGATGAAGATGAGCCATCATCTAGTCCACTCTAGAAATGGATAGATCGAGCTTGTGGCTATGCTTGTAGGTGAGAATTCTAGGACGATAGAGATTGTGGTTTCTCTTTTTAGCAGGATTTCCTCCCTCCCACCCATCTCCATGAGTTTTATTTCATGATTTATTATATGTCTTTTTATACTCATGATTACTATGTGATGGACTTGTCTTTTTTGTTTCACATGATTAAGCACAGGGGGAAATGTATTCATCCGATGATAAGGTGGTTGCACTAGTTGTACAATTTCACCTGACACAATCAGGGCTTAATCTTCAGGGTCCCAAGACCCCGAGTAAGTAGGTAAGTCATATTTATTTCTTGAATTTTCATATTGAGTACTCATATTAGTTTAGATGCATTTCATTTTCATTTTTCTCCACTTGCATATTGATTTCTTGCTTAGTTTAGAATTTATTGAAAAAGTGTCAAAATTTTCTTTTTCTATCTTAGTTGGTTTTGATTATGATCATATGAGAATGAGGATGAGTAGGCCATCATGTAATTTATGGTTTGATGTTTCCTTACAGGCACAGGTCTACCCAGATATGTTGTGCTTCTCATGCACTCTACGATGAGCACATGTACCCAAGTAGGAGCCAGATGTTATCCCCATTTTGTGGATAACTAAGGAGATTATGTCTCTAGGCCCTTAGGTTGCATATATGGAGTTCGAAGAGACTACATGGCCATCAATACCCTTTGCACAGATGGAAAACCCACTCACCACCATAGATGGTCACAATTTTTCACGTGGCATCCACCACATCAGTTGGCTTCCAAAAGGCAGTGGGCCTTGCTCCATGAGGTACAAGTCAGTATTATGGTGAGCATCATTTCAATATTCAAGCCATTTGATTATGTTGTATCTTATATTGCTCTAGATTTCAGGATATATTCTTGGACATTATTCCTTTTTCCGTGCTTCACCTTGGTGGTTGAAATTGTGCCCTAGTAAGTGGTCTTCTTTGGGAATGGTTTTACTACTAGGAACTCCATCAATCAACCACCGTACCATTCCTGACCATACTTACCACTTTACATCATTATTCCCCTCCATTTCCTTATCTATTGGGATTTTAGGGTGTATTGACCCAAGAAGGGGTTGTCCCTCATTCTAGGGGAAGAAAGGGTTGAAGGCCCAAAGGGGTTGATGTTAGGTAAAAGATAAAAGTCTTATAAAAAACTTCCAAATGATTCACCCACAGATCACCCAAGAAAGCAATGAAACACTTTTCTTTAAGTAAATGGGACCCACATATAATAAAGTATGATTAAAAGGTTAGTTGAAGGATAGGAGGTTTCATCATGATTCAACCTATCACATCCATGAATATCTAGTGGTATGACACTACCATCATCTGGTCACCAAACTAGGTTAATGATTCTTAGTTGCATGTCTGAGAGAAAGAGGATCTCATCATGAGACAACCTTCTCATTTCCACTACGTGTTTGGGGGTGCCATTTCCATCATCTGGTCACCACGCTAGGGCAGTGACCTTCAATCTCTCATGATATTTTGAAAGAAAATACAAAGAAGGAAATATAAAAGGCAATTGATGGGATTGGAAAAAGTACATTGTGGATGAAGGTACCACACACCCTCTACAAAGGCACCCATGATTGAGACACTACGACCCTTTGTATGTCATGAGCGCTATGACCATTGAGCCTCAAACCCAACAACTTCATCCACTTTAGATGGCTTAGAGATGGATCTCCTGGAATCTCTCCTTGACCTAGGGTAATATCTACCTAATAAGACACCTCGTCAACCCTCCCATATTCAAGCTTGACAAGTCGCATAATGTCTTTGAGAACTTAATTGTTTGATATAGTGATATTTGATGCAATTCTTAGATGTCTTATTTATTGATTGGATTCACTTACCATGATGTTATGACTAGATATCCTTGGAGGGCGTGCTCATTTGTCTTTGCAGGACCTAGCTGGTGGACAGTTTTGGGAGAACAAGCCTAGCTTGGGCTTCCATGGGGCTACAAGTCCATAGGTTGGATTCCAGGGGCCCACATGTGAGATGAGAGAGATTGGATCTGGAAGGCCTTAATGATGACTTGGATGACATATCCCAGCCCCCACATGCCAAACGTTTTTCCTAGGAGAGGCAAACTATCACTTCTAGAGACATGATCACCTAGGGGGGTTAGGGCTTGGTGGTGAGGTGCCACTTATTTACGCTTTGATGTTTTGAGGATAAGAGGGTCTTCACCATGATGATATACTCTAGATACTTGACATGTGCCCTTTGGAGGCCTAGCTATGCTTCTCCAACACCAACGAGTTCCTCAAAGTGATAAAACGTCCCCTAAAAGGGTGACGTCCTTCTAAAATTAGGATTTTCTTGTGTGCAAAAGTGAATTTTAAATAAATTAATTTGTAAAGGGGGAAATATTAGGATCATTTACCCATAATATTGTGTTTTCCTCTTAAATTATGGATAAGTCACCTTGGTGAAATTTGTATAAATAAGAGATCAAAGATCTCATTTTAACATAACTCTCCCTCATTGTGAGAAGTATTGGTTTGAAAATTTCGCTATATTTTGGAAGATTGTCTCTTTTATCACTTGTTTATTGTTATCTCTTGATGTTATGGTTGATGGGAGTTATGCGCTAGCCTCTGAAGGCTTATGTCTTGCTATTGTGGTGAATTATCTTGGCATTTTCCCTTGAATTGTTATGGTTTTTACTCTCTTGCTATCATTTGTTTAAATTCAAGGTAATTGTGCTAGGAAATAGGTGGGAAGTATAAAGGAATACACCCCCACCATAGTCTTAATCACTTTATGCTTCATCTTATTGCTTTAACAAAGGTTTTCTAAGAGAAGTATAAGGGCATACACCCTCTTAGCTTAAACCCTAGCTAGAGAAACTTGCCTTGAGAAGGAAAAGGGATTACACCCCCAAGAAGGTAGATTCTATATCTATTTATTTTCATGACCCCATTAACCCAATAGTAAAGGCACTAGTCATTTATTATTGCATTAGAGAAATAAAATATTGCATTGGGAAACATGATTTTCAATCATTTTTACTTCTTGCAAAGTGGATTGTACTCCTTGTGCCTTGGGAACCTCACATCCACTAGGGAGTCCCCATAAAGGGGTTACTTATTGATGCTTTTACAAAATTTCATCTTCAGCCATTAGGGCTGCGGAAACCCTAACTCATTTGCTTGAGTAACTCTCTTATCAACCACTGGATTTTGCTCAAAGTTTGCACACTTGCTATCCTTAGTCTAGCGCACTTTTTGGAAACATTTGAGGGGATTTCAATGGCTGATTTTATTTTTGTAATACATTGAATGTTAAATCCATAAGACTGATATAATTTTCTACAGACAATCGTTTACAACAACCTTATCTTTTTATGCTAGAATATTGGTTTCTCATCTTGAGTTTAGCTAGTCGTTTACTGGTGTTTCTCTTGTATTTTCTACTCGATCTCTAGCATTTATTGAGAACCTTATAATAAGATTTACTTTCTGATATACATTGTTATCTATTGATTCAAATTAGGGACATCAATCTTATCTTGCTGATCCAACTAACATATATCATTGCAAAGTGTCTTTTCTTGTGTCTCAGGAAGGTACAATCATATGTAGAAGTACTATACCTGTGGGGTAAAAATTACTTGAATTAAAAGGCATATCTTCCCACCTTTCATCCCACTTAGAATTGACCTCTAGGGGATTCACTTCCTTCAATCTCCATCCCCATCTCAATCCCCCTAGGGTTACCGAGATCGCCTCCCTATAGTGACCTAATCACCCTTGAAGTGGGAGATCTACATTGAGGTGACATTGGGTGTAGGATTCCCAAGTTGTAGCACTTGCTTTGTGCTTGGGTCAGGATTTTCCCAACCTACAACTTGCACTATAACATGGATTATTCTTAGAGGTTTCACTTTAGCTACAAAAGATCCATTGACTGTAGAATAGATGAAAACTCACTGAAAGAAATACTCTTGAGTGGGACAAGAGATGAATCGATGAGTGGATGGAAGCCCTCAATATAATCGCATCCGTAGATAAATCATAATCCACATATGAAGATATAAGGGAAATTTAGCAAAAGTCTTCCAAAGATATTGTAAAAAAGGGCAAGGGACCAAGGGGTATTGTTGCACCCAACCCCAAAGCTACAACTGGATTAACAAAAATAGAGATTGGCAACCTATTGGAGGATACGAAAACAAATATTTTTCACTCATTAGTAGTAGAATTTGACACCTTCCAGATAAAAAAGAAGCAAGATGAGGTAGATAAATCTCTGGCAGTCTTTTGTCCAAGGTGAAATAAAAATCATGCTCATCATGACTGCCAACTAAACAATGTGGAGGTCTATAGAATTTGCAAGGATAGTCATGGCACAAATCAATGTCCACAACTAGGTTAAAATACTTATATGAAGGGATTGAGGAGAATACCGAGCTAGTTGTTTTCTTCATCAACCAAATAAGGAAAGAACCACCTTGCCAATTACCTCAAGGTATGCCTTATTGCAAGATACCAGATATATAAAATATTCAGAATAGAAATGAAATGCTAGAAATGACAGAATAACAGTAAAATATCCAGCATAATATTCACAATACACAGAAATGATATACGAAATAGCAACAAAAATATCACTTTGATTCAGATAGAAATGTTCACAGGCCTCTTCGAGGGGGGCAACCTCCAGTCGAGCAGCGCTCTATTACAATAATCTCCAAGCTAGGGTTTTCATACCCTCGACTCTTATTTATACTAAATATGTCTATTAAGAGAAGCATCTAGAGGAAGATCCTTCTAGAAGCGGAAGCTTCTATT
>ML780559.1:309755-327336 GCA_009831015.1 Picea engelmannii | reverse complement strand
AAAAATACCCACAATTTCTGCCAAGGAAAGTGCTCTGATACCACTTGCAAGATACCAGATATATAAAATATGCAGAATAGAAATGAAATGCTAGAAATGACAGAATAACAGTAAAATATCCAACATAATCTTCACAATACACATAAATGATATACAAAATAGCAACAAAAATAGCACTTTGATTCAGATAGCAATGTTCACAGGCCTCTTCGAGGGGGCAACCTCCAGTCGAGCAACGCTCTGTTACAATAATCTCCAAGCTAGGGTTTTCATACCCTTGACTCTTATTTATACTAAATATGTCTATTAAGAGAAGCATCTAGAGGAAGATCCTTCTAGAAGCAGAAGCTTCTATTAGGTCTTCTTACATCCGCCTTATTCTATTTTATTGAAAGGTCTTATTAATATTGATCTTTATTACATCCGAATACCTTGATCTACCTATGTGCGGGTTAGGACCTTAACACTTATGAACACCCTCAATATATCTATTATACTAAGGGTAATCAATTAATTCCTTCTACAAATTAGTGTTATCCCACTCCTCCACCTTAGAGAAATAAATTCCCAACTCCACAGCCATGGAAATTTCCAAACCCTTAAGGTAAGAAACCACCTTTATTTCCAGATAAAAAACCCCAACAAACCCAGTGGTATGCTCATCAACATCCCTAGAAACCTCAACAGAAGTGGAAACAACCCCAACAACAAGCACTACTTCCACCTCCTCAATAGAATCATATACCCCAACATCAAAGAGAACCACAAATTCATGCCCAACCTACACTGAATCCCAACACAATAAGAAAATGATCCAACCAGTTTGCAACAACAAGATAATTACACAACCTACCTATTTTGTAGAACCCATTGACTGTAATGAGCTCCAACTTCATTAAGGAAAAATGGTGAAAAACCATTTTCCACCCATTATTACTGAACCAACCGAAGAAGAGTAGCCACACAAGTTACACAAACCTCCTCAATATGAAACCAGAACAAACTTCTCCTCGGCAAGAACAATACAAAAAAAATAACCCACCTTTTCTAGAAAGATTAGAGATAATCGAGACAATTCCATAACCATAAATTGGTTTTTTATAACTTCAAAATTGGTGTGTCAAAATCCCTTTAATCTAGGAAATAAAGTATGTTCCTATATAAAAAAAATATATTAAAGAACTATTCCTAAGGAAATCTGGGAGAAAAAGAAAATATCTTCTAACAATTCATGTCATAGTTAAACTTGCTAATCTCATGACGGGGAAAGTATTTACTCCCCAATAGTTATACCCAAGTATCCATGTGGTAAACATACACATCAATAATCAACAAATACAGAACATCATCCTGATTGACCAAGGGAATCAATTAATTTCATGAATAATGAAACCGTGGGCACACTACAACTCCAAGAGCTGCTGAGAAAAACTCCCACGGTCCTTCAAATGGCTGACATGTTCACTAGGAATCTAGAATGGATGTTGGAGGATGTTATAGTCTCCATAGAGTCATGGAAATACCCCACAAATTTCATGGTGTTGTAGACAAATTCTGGGATAGGTGGATATCCCTTAATTCTAGGGAGTCATACCTTGGTTGGAAACAATTGATGCCTACATCAGATGTAGATCAAGAGATATCACTATTTCTCATGGTCATGCTCTAAATAAATTCACTCTATACCATCCAGCCAAACCATTCCTCGAAGTTGATGAACCATTTTGGATTTATCTAGAGGAAGAAAATACACTTTCTAAGGCCGTTTTCTAGCATGTTCTCACGAGAGAGAGAGAGAGAGAGAGAGAGAGAGAGAGAGAGAGCCCTAATTCTAAAAAAATTGGATTGAGAGAGAGAGAGAGAGCCCTAATTCTAAAAAATTTGGATTAAGACACTAGATATAAAATTTCATGCACCTGGATTCACCAGAATTTCAAATTAGGGAAGGCACTCATGAATCTAAGGATAATGGACTTGCTTATTAGAATCCAATGAAAGAAGCTATAATTCCAATAGAAAAATATGCAAATAAATTTAACAAAATTATTTACTTGAACGAGACCTTCACCGCTGAATCTTTCATCACTCTAGCCATTTCAGTAGAAATGTTTTCTAGGAAAACATTGAATATTAACAACCAAGTTCTGTTCAGCAACAAAAGTTGATAAAATTACTCCAAAACCATAGTACTATTTTTTCTCAGGAGTACAGAGACATGAAAAGGATATACCCAAGTGTTTGTAGGCATGATATCTACATCAATGACAACACCCATCCCATTCGTCAACCCCAACGCTAAATGAATCCATCCCTTAAGGAAATTGTTAAAACATAACTACAAAAACTGTGGGTTGCTAGCTTCATTTACCCAAGTTAATAAAGTGAGTGAGCTTCCCCACTAGTCATCATCCCAAAGAGGTTATTCATTGAGAGACATAATTCCTTCACCATTTCCTTTAGACCGGATTTCCATTTTCTCTTGGTTCCCTGTGGGCTGAAAATTCAAAATGAAAGTTAATACACACACACACACACACGTGCACGCACACACGTTTGGGGAAACAATATACCGAAACTAATAAAATATTATCAAAAATAAATATCGTTACCTGCATCACCTATGGAAATTGTGTAGGTACAATTTCCTCAACAACATGTATATTTGTGCCGCTACCCTAAAATTTCATTAAAATGTAAGAGACTAACCCTATAAATTTTATTTTTAACTTAGGCATTGACAAGTTCAATTATAATTATATATATATAGTAATACCTTTGTTTCTTCATGGTCAACACAATATTCATCTGCATAGTCATCATCATTTAGGATTTGGGTATAGTGCATAAATTTCATTTAATTTATAGACATGAGATTTGGAGAATAAAAACACACACACACACACACACACACACACACACACACACACACACACACACACACACACACACACACACACACATATACAATAACATTTAATATGTAACATGTACATTCTAGCTCATATTGTAAATGTGTATTTTCTAAGTTCAATTATTATAACATACTTACATACCATGCATGTGTGTCAATTTTCTCGAGCAGTGAATCACTTATACATGTCGCTACAATATGTTGCATACTGCTTGACCTATGCTTCATAAATCTCAAGACATCATCAAAATAATAATCAAATGAGTTGTCATCCATATTAGATAGAGATGCCATATTATTTATGCTGATTTCTACCCCTACCAATGCAATCCCAACATGCTCTTTTATCTATTCCCTCACCCTACTTCCCACTTCAGATGTCATTTCCAACTCCTCTTGAAAATAAATGACTCTAGGATGTGGAAGTACTAAGCGAGGCATCAAATGCCTATATTCAACATCTCTCCATGCATCATGATGTTCATATGTACAGCCTTTTCCAACACCATATATACTGGATCCCGTATCTGTATAGTCAGGGTCTATGTGCAACCAAAACTCTACAATTAGAATCTTGACAAAATATTGAGGGACCTCATCATTATTTGGTAACTTCCCATATGCATAGAGGAACCTCAAATAAATATGTGGTGCAATATTTGGATCATTGAATCTTACAATCTTTAGACGTTTTTTGTCCTTAGACCACAAGTCAAATAATGAAAAGACCATGTATTTTTTGACAACGCTTTTTCATTTCTTCAAAATTGTGGAAACCCATCACCGTCATTTGCCTCGTATGCATCATGTCATAAAAAAAATGGGTTGATGGTCCAAGCCCAATATATGTCTCAATCAAAATTTTCATATTGTGCAAAACAATTTGGAGACTCTGTCGACAAACGATAGAGATTGTAGAACTCTGAAGTTCACCATGCAATATCACGGAATGATCTCTCATCTCTTCCATAGTAAGCATTTTGATCTTGTCTTCCCAAGGAATCTCATTGGGAACATACCTAGGATGAGTGTAGAGAGGGTCATATATTTCACTGTGGGCATATTGACGTGCCCAAAGACCTCTACTTGTATCACAAGGTAGAATAGGAGCACGATAAACAAACCCTATAAGAAGTAAAACATGTGCAAGTATTAGAATGTATATATAATCTTTTGATCAAAGTATACATATTTAAATAAGATGTGTTCATAAAAAATACCCAATGGAGCCTCTACCTCAACATGTACACTATGCGTAATAGAAACTAACTCTTACTTGCAAGAGAGGATTGTACTAGCGAGACAACATGATCAACTTGGGCATTTAAATTTATTGGTGGTGGAGGAGGGGGTAATGGAAACAACACAGTAGGAAAACCATGGTGATGAGCTACAGGCTGATATAAAATATCTTTCCAACCATCATTTACAGGTGGTTATGGATGCATAGACACATGAGGGGGTACGTGGACACCAGAGCCATTTTGACGTGGCTGGTAAGGAGGCCTCTCAGGTATAGGTTGCATAATTACTTGGCCAACTAGATTAAAAAACCTAGCTTGGAAAAGCTGATTCAATACTTGTAGTCAACGTCAAAATGTATAAAAAATCGTGGCCTTTATGGCCTCTTTGCCAATTATTTCCTCTAACTCTATTAGCACCTCTATCATCATTGCCTCTGCTAAAGAAACACATCCTGAAGAAATATTCCGAGCAGGTTATGAAAAACTCTTAACAATCCATGCATCAATACTATAACTAAATAAAATCAAAAGGTTGGCTCTATTATTCACAACATGAACACATGCAATCCATCCATCAATATTTTTAAATTCAACAATCAATTTCCATTTGAACATGGAGTGATAGGGCTATTGGGAAGATGAGGGGATTTATAATGAGCATAAAATGGTAGCATGGATGGGAAACAACCAACGAATATTGTTCAAGCAAATGAAGAAGTAACATAAAATTTATCCATATCCAAACTTCTAACAACAATGATCATCTAGTCCCTTTCTTTTGTTGTTAATTATTTCTCTTTTCTTTAAAAAAAATTGAAATTCATAATAATAGAACAGGGGATGTTTTAAATGTATTTGGGAAGGTGATGGGAATATAATGAGAAAAAAGTGAGATAATGAAAGGGAAAAAGATGATTATTGTTCTATTATAAACAACAATATTTATTGAAAATCATCAACACCATCATTTGCCAAAAAATTTCTCTGTTTAATAATTCAAATCCAAGACAACCGTTTTTATATTACCCAAATATAAAACCCCAAGAAAGTTTCAGGATTGTCAAACTTCACAACTTTAATTTGTCCTTTTCAATTAACATAACTTTTATAAGAGATTGTTTACAAAGTCATTCGAAGCAATTAAAAACATACTACATCAAACACGTATGGGAGGCTGAGAACAAAAACATAAATCCATCGAATTTTCGCTATTCTACACTTGTATCACAACGTCAATACTTTTTTCATAAACAGACTGGGTTCGAAACCCCATGCGAAACTGGTTCTCATCGTTTGACTTAATTATCATATAACTTCAAAATAGACCAAACCCCCATAGATAAATAACAAATGAGCCAATAATTAATAAATATATACAATGTTTCCCACTGTCGGGTCAACACTATAACGTACATCAAGACCATAGTTCGAATCTACTAATTTCCATACATCAGTTAAAAGAACCAAGGTCTAGAAAAATAAAGATATGAAACATTCATAAGGGGTTTGTAAAAACCATTTAAACATTTATTTCCACAACAAACCTTCCATAGACCTCCCTTGGTGGCCACAAGGAAAATACGCCTATCTCACATATATTCACAAACAATGGAAAGATAATTTGAAGGAGCTGCAAGTCTTCCAAAGATTGGTAAAGGGTATGGCTTTATGCAAGAAAAAAAAAATTGTTCATTTTTTTCACAGAGAAAAACCCTTGAATTTTCATCACCAAAGATGAGTGAACCCGAAAGTACTTGCCATAATTATTTTCCAACAACCATAACAAGATAAGAAACACTCATTCTGGGCACAACACAATCACATAATTCAAACATAAAGGAATTTTGAACATTATTCTTAGCTTGAAACATTTTAATTCCAACAGGGAGGAAACTCCATTTAAATGCAATATTAACAACTGTGATACCCACATACACCCGTTATAAAATTTTGAAAGGAAACACAGTCTGTAAGAAAATCTAAGAACCAACATCATGATTTATTCAGAGTAGAGCTACAGTTCATGAATGGAGAGGTAAGATCCAACATACATGTAAGGATAATGCCAAAAAAACAACAAGCACCTCTATTCTTCCCAAGCAGCAATACAGAGGCAACACCAGCCAAAGACACCAACACAAATGAAAACAAAGTGAAGGTGGTGACCTTGAGGTAGGGTTAGAGATATGTGCAATAATTGCACGTCATTTCCCACATTCATTTCCATCAACTAGAACCAAGTATGAGCGCACCCAATACTTCCAACAAATATTCCACTATGTTTGCCACATAACATTTCAATCCAAAAATTGAATTTTCCTCCCTACATTAAACTCATAAATCTTTAACGTATACTCAACACTTAACACCAAAACATGTTATGTCCCACATTCCTTGCTAGTGAAGGATTTCCATCTCATAAAACTTATCCACTATCCACAATAATAACAAGTATACCATAAATGAAATCCACCATAACTATGTGTGGCTCGTGATTGAGGTTTGAACAACAAGTCAAAATATATGTGTAGCAAGAATAAACCAATATGTTGATGCAGGAGCATCATTGGAAAGCGCGTAGAGGCAGGACCACTTGACACGTGGGAGTTCTTCCAGAACTTCAACGCTGGCCGATACAGTAGATTTTGAATCCACCTTAACTCAGTGCCGAAATTTGCCTTTTGAGGCACATTTTGGAAATCGCAAGTAGAGAAGGAGTTTCCACTACGGCTCTGGATTGAGACTGGTCTAATATAGCCAGTAGATTAAGTATCAGAGTAGATAAGTAGGCAGGGGAAACCCTAAAAATCCCTCTGAGTTAAGTAGAGGTTTGGTACGCCCAGATGGGGTGAGCTGCAATGCAGAGGGGAGTTAGTTGTAAGAGAACTGCAAGTTAGCAGAAGATTTCAAGCTTTCAAGGTGTTGTAATTTGAATATGTTTTGTAGCCATTTTGGCACTTGTGAATATAACAGAGGGAAATTTGATCCAATTGCATGGTGTGTGAACAATGTTTGCAATTTCCTGTCATTTTTGTTTTTATGAGAAAGTGAATGAATCTCCATAGGAGAGAATGGAACTATGAATGTTATTTTTTCAGTTTCAATTGTTTCTCTTCATTTGAAGCTCTGCAAGGTGTGCATCGAGCCAGAGAGGAATGCCAGAAGATCGGGGAAGGATTTTCTCTGTAAGAAATCCCTTGGATCTGAGTTATCGATATCCCTCAGACACAAGGAGTGCGTGGGAAATCGAAGTTTGCACAAGGCAAAGATCAAGAGGAATAACACTTAGGATAAGTCTTATCGAGGTCTAGGAACCCCATTTCCCAGGAGGAGCGAAGGTCGACACCTTCGGGGAACTAGAAAATATTCTAAATTTGAGAGACTAAAAGCTCAAGAGGAAGAGTGTTATCGGCCATTGGATCACTATGGAGAATTAGTAACCATCTGATTCAAGACAAGTGCACAAGATTTAATGTTGCGTACCTCTAGGAGGGAAAACCCACGAAGACCTGAACGGACGATGGAGATATTTCGAGGAGGAATGCTGATACCCCACAAGCCGTTGGATCAAGTGAAGTTGTGAGGAGGATAATGACGAGAGTCTTTTATCTCTCAAAGATCAGGAGGGATAAGAGACGTCGATCCTAAATAGATCTGGACCGTTGGTCCATTTCATGATATCAGATATCACGAGTTGGGAGGACAGAGGTCCTGGACTTCCAAAACCCCAAATCACGAAATCGCAATTCGTGAGAAAAAGATCAGTACCGTCAGATCTACAGAGGCTTAGAGCCATTGATTTGTAGTGAGGAAATACATAGCGATTTTGGCAACCGGGAGGAGGAGCGAACGAACTTCATGAAGTGAGAATTCGCAAAATGTGAAACACCAAAGTGATCGCAACTGTCGGCCAAGGGGAGACCTGGGCCGTAGATCTCGCATCATCGCGATTTTGGCGTTCAGGAATTGGAGGATCCAAGGAATCGTTGCATTGGAAACCCTGAAGTTGCGAAATGTGACGCGCCCTTTTGGGCTAAGTCTGTGGTCATGCCTACAGTCACATGGAGTGGAGGCTCGTGCCTAGTGCTGGTTTGCGAGGGAAAAACACAGACAAGGACCTGTGGATTTAGTGTTAAAGGTTCCAGTTCGGAACCAGGAGACCCATTTTCGGCTCCTAAGTCAAAGATCTTGACCGGGAGGTTGCACAACCCTTAGGAGAGACAAGGGGTATGCATCAGGTGTTATTAGAGATGAATTCTGCATCTATAGATTTCAGGTGAAAGAGAAAGAGAAAAGGAGGAGACAAAGAACTTGAAGTTGTACTCTGTGTGCGACAGACAGTCGACACAATGCTGCCAAGGAGATGAGGAGAGGCACCTTTAGCCAACCGTGCTGTAGAGAGGGAGATGTGAGAGCTTTGCGCCATGATGGAAACAATGGAAGAAACACAGAGAAGAGCACCTCATGCTGGAGACATAAGTGATGCAGAAAGTGAAGAGGTTGATGTTGAAGAAGCTGTAGGAGAGGATGTTGCAGAAGAACGCTTGTTGAGAGCATTGCCAGATTGGGAGGTAGTGAGAGCATTGCCAGATTGGGAGGTAGAGCTAAGATAGAGGTTCCCATGTATGAGGGAAATATAGATGTTGAAGAAATGTTGGATTGGATAAGGTCCATGGACAAACATTTCAACTATGAAGATGTCGATGAGGAGAAGAAGGTGAAGTAGGCAGTCGCTAGGCTAAAAGGGCATGCAATACTGTGGTGGGATGAACTGTAGGCTGAGAGGAGAATTAAAGGGAAACAGAGGATAAAGAGTTGGGATATAATGGTAGCCAAGATAAAGGATAAGTTCATACCCAAGGACTATCAGATCAACCTGTTCAGGAAGCTACAAAACCTGAGATAGAAAGGGATGATAGTTAAGGAGTACACTGAGGAGTTCTACTGGCTGAACATCATAACTGGAAAAAGGGAGAGAGATGAATAAAAAGTCACCAGATATATAAATGGATTGATATATGAAATCCAGGATGAGCTTAGCATGATGTCAGGTTAGGACTATGGAGGATGCTTATCAGTTTGCACTGAAAGCAGAGGAAAAGCTGGCTAGAAAGCAGAACCAATGAGGAAGGGGTAAGGGTCTAGATCCAACCAAAAATAAGGGATTTACCCATGAAAGAGTGCACAAGTCTAAGGACGAGGCTGAGAAACCAAAAAATCACTCGGAATGAGGAGGAAGTTCTAGAGGAAGACAGGATGGTGGAAGAAACTCTTCTAGAGGAAGAGGCAGAGGAGGAATAAGATGCTATGCCTGTGGAAAGACATGGCACATGTCTTGGGAATGCCTTGAGAAGAAGAAGGAAGGAGGAGAAGCTCACATTTTAGAATCACAACGAAGAGATGTTGAAGTAGAAGGAGCAGAGGATGGAGCATCCCTGATGTTGAGAAAAAATCTCTTAAAACCAGAGGCAGAAATTGAAAAGCCAGTGTAGAGAAACAATCTCTTCAGGACAACTTGCAAGACTAAGGACAAAGTATACAAGGTGATGATTGGCAGTGGGAGCACTGACAACCTAGTATCCACAAATATGGTGGAGAAATTAGAGTTGAAGACAACTGCACATCCAAGGCCATACAAAGTCTCATGGTTGCAGAAAGGACACTAGGTAATGATTACTAAACAACACTTGGTTGAAATTAAGATAGGAGGCTATAAAGATGAAATCCTATGTGATGTAATTCCCATGGACATATTCCATATTCTATTGGGAAGACCGTGGCAGTTTGACATAAATGTCATTCATGATGGGATGGAAAATACATATACATTGGAGAAGAATGGTAGAACACATATGTTACTACCAATAAAAGAGAAGAAAGTGAAAGAAGAAGCCAACATAAGCATGCTTCTCATGAGTGGGAAGGAACTTCTGAAAGAAGTCAAGGAAGAACAGGAGATGCAGTTTGTTGTGGTAAGGAAACCAAAAGTTGTCCTTATAAGTACATCGATGGATGATTTGCCTGAAGAAGTTCAGGAATTGCTGGATAATTTTGATGATATAGTGGTGGATGAGCTACCAAACTCATTGCCACCTATCAAGAGTATCATTCATCACCTTGACTTGATACTAGGAGAAAGTCTGTCGAACAAAGAAAAATACAGATTAACACCTCGAGAGAATGAGGAGGTGAAGAGCCAATTCCAAGAGTTTCTAGAAAAGGGTTTGCTCAGAGAGAGTTTGAGTCCATGCGTAGTATCAACTGTGTTGAGCCTAAAGAAATATAGAGGATGGAGAATGTGCATAGAATCGAGAGCCATCAATAAGATCAACATCAAGTATAGATTTCATTTACCGAGAATGGATGATATAATGGATTTCTTAAGTGGAGCAAATTTATTTTCTAATATAGATCTAAAAAGTGTATATCACCAGATCAGGATGAGAGAAGGTGATGAATGGAAAACAACCTTTAAGACAAACAAAGGTCTATATGAGTGGTTTGTTATGCCATTTGGATTAATGAATTCCCTGAGCACTTTTATGAGGCTGATGAATTGAATTATGAAATATTTCATTGGAAAATTTGTGGTTGTATATCTGGACGATATACTGGTTTTTAGTAGGACTCAAGAGGAGCATTTGAGGCACCTAACGCTAGTGATGAGGAGGCTGCAACATGAGAATCTGCTGATAAATCTGAAGAAGTCCTCTTTTATGAAAATAGAACTCATTTATTTGGGTTTTGTGATCTCTTCGAATGAACTAAAGATGGATCCAGAGAAGGTAAAAGAAATCATAGAGTGGCCGTCACCAAGAAGCATGTTTGAGGTAAGGAGCTTTCATGGATTAGCAAGTTTCTATAGGGAGTTCATCAGAGACTTCAATGGGATTTTTGCACCAATGATGGATACAATGAAGAAGAAGCACAAGTCATTTAAATGGATAGAGGACACTGAGAGGAGCTTCAATATACTGAAGAAGAAGATAACAGAACAACCGATTATGGTCTTGCTGAATTTTGAAAAGACATTTCAGGTAAGATGTGATGCAAGTGGAGTTGCAATAGGAGCAGTTTTGAGTCAGGATAATTGACATGTTGCCTATTTCAATGAGAAGCTGAATGAGACCAAGAAAAAATACTCCACGTATGATAAATAATTCTATGTCGTAATTCAAGCCTTGAAGAAGTGGGGACATTATCTTGTCCCACATGAATTTGTCTTGTATAGCGATAACAAAGCTTTACAATTCATAACCAGACAAGAAAAACTGAATCAAGGGCATGCAAAATGGGTTGAATTTATGCAAAACTTCACTTTTGTCATAAAACATATTGTTGGGAATGCTAACAAGGTTGTTGATGCATTAAGTAGGAGATGTTTAATTCTGCAGGAATTCCAGGTGAAGACCTTGGGGTTTGAACACCTTAAGGATATGTATTGTGATGATACAGACTTCAAGGAAGCGTATGAAGCATGTACAAACCCTATGCTGAGAGATAGAAGTTAGTGGACAGATTACATGGTTCAAGAGGGATTTTTGTTCAAGGGAAATCAACTATGCATACCAAAATGCTCAATGAGGGATAACCTTTTGAAAGAAAAGCATAGTGGAGGATTGGCCGGACATTTCAGCCATGATAAAATGTTTACACAGTTGAGAAGTTCATACTATTGGCCAGGTGTGAGAATAGAGGTGATAAAGTTTGTAAACAGATGTAGAATTTGCCAACATGCAAAGGGGAAAAGACAGAACACTGGATTGTATCAGCCATTGCCAATACCAGAGAGGCCTTGGGATCCAATAAGCATGGATTTTGTGTTGGGACTTCCAAGGAAACAAAGGGGATTTGATTCCATATTTGTGGTGGTGTATAGGTTTTCAAAGATGGCACACTTTATCGCATTCCAAAAGACCAGTGACACAACGCATGTTGCAAATCTGTTTTTCAAGGAAGTGGTAAGACTTCATGGCCTACCCAGGAGCATTGTCTCGGATAGAGAGAAAAAATTTGTTGGTCAGTTTTGGAGAACACTGTGGAAGAAGTTGGGGACAAATCTGTCCTTCAGCTCAACTTATCACCCTCAGACAGATGGGTAGACTGAGGTGGTAAACATAAGTTTGGGAAATTTATTAAGGAGTCTGGTTACTGAGCATCATAACCAATGGGATAAGATTCTGCCACAAGAGGAATTTGCATACAATGACTCACCAAACAGGAGCACTGGAAAGAGCCCATTCCAAATATTGTATGGAATGCAAACCAGGGGAGTGTCTGAGTTGAGAGACTTGGAGCAGGGTGAGATCAGGAGCGCTGGAGCAGAATATTTTTCTATGGAGATATAGAAACTCCATAACCAAATCAAAGAATAGTTGCAGAGTTCTAACCAGAAATACAAGCATAGAGCCGATCAACATCACAGGGAACTTCAATTTGAAGTAGGAGATCAGGTTTTGGCACATCTCAGGAAGGAAAGGTTCCCTAGGGGAACATATAACAAGGTAAAGATGAAGAAGATAAGACCCTGTAAGATCTTGAGGAAGTTTGATGCCAATGCCTATGAGATTGAACTACCAGATGGTGTGGGCATTTCACCCATATTCAATGTTTCAAACCTGTATCCTTACAGGAAATATGACAGAGAGGGATCATAAGATCAAGAAAAGATTTAGTGGGAGAAACAGATGCCTGTGGCAGAAAAGCCATAGATGGAGAAAATTGTGGATTGGAGGATTAGTAAGAGGACCAAAAGGAAGACCTATTATGAATATCTGGTCAAATGGAAGGGACACCCAATCAAATATGCTAGTTGGGAAAATGAAGATACCATCCAGAAGTAGGGAAAATCAATGCAGGAGCTCATTGATAGGAGTCCATGAATTTTTGTCAAGGGGAGTGTGATGCAATAGCATCGTTGGAAAGCACGCAGAGGCAGGACCACTCAGCATGTGGGAGTTCGTCCAGAATTTCAATGCTGGCAGTTGCAACAAATTTTGAATCCGCCTTAACTTAGTGACGAAATTTACCTTTTGAGGCACATTTTGGAAATCGCAAGAAGAGAAAGAGTTTCCACTATGGCTCTGGATTGATACTAGTCTAAGATAGCCAATAGATTAAGTTTTAGAGTAGATAAGTAGGCAGGGGAAACCCTAAAAATCCCTCTGATTTAAGTAGAGGTTTGGTACACCCAGATGGGGTGAGCTGCAATACAGAGGGGAGTTAGTTGTAAGAGAATTGCAAGTTAGCAGAAGATTTCAAGCTTTCAAGATGTTGTAATTTCAATATGTTTTGTCGCCATTTTGGCACTTGTGAATATAACAGAGGGAAATTTTATCCAACTAAATGGTGTGTGGATAGTGTTTGCAATTTCCTATCATTTTTGTTTTTATGAGCAAGTGAATGAATCTCCGTAGGAGAGAATGGAACTGTGAATGTTAGTTTTTCAGTTTCAATTGTTTCTCTTCGTTTAAAGCTCTGCAAGGTGTGCATTGAGCTAGAGAGGAATGCCAAGAGATCGGGGAAGGATTTTCTTTGTAAGAAATCCATTGGATCTGAGTTATCAAGATCCCCCAGACACAAGGAGTGCGTGGGAAATTGAATTCTGCACAAGGAAAATATCAAGAGGAACAACACTTCGGATAAGTGTTATCGAGGTCCAGGAACCCCATTTCCTAGGAGGAACGAAGGTCGACACCTTCGGGGACTTAGAAAATCTTATAAGTCTGAGAGACTAAAATCTCAGGAGGAAGAGCGTTATTGACTGTTGGATCACTATGGAGAATCAGTAACCATTTGATTCAAGACAAGTGTGCAATCTTTAACGTTGCGTACCTCCAAGAGGGAAAACCCATGAAGACCTGAACGGACGATGGAGAGCTTTCAAGGAGGAATGTCGATACCCCGCAAGCCGTTGGATCAAGTGAAGTTGCGAGGAGGATAATGGAGAGAGACTTTCATCTCTAAAAGCTCAGGAGGGATAAGAGTCATCGATCCTAAATAGATCTGGACCATTGGTCAATTTCATGATATCGGATATCGCGAGTTGGGAGGACAGAGGTCCTGGACTTCCAAAACCCCGAATCACGAAATCACGATTCGCGAGCACAAGATTAGAACCGTCAGATCTACGGAGGCTTAGAGTCCTTGATCTGCAGTGAGGAAATACATCACGATTTCGGCGATCAGGAGGATGAGCGAACAAACTTCGTGAAGTGTGAAGTCACAAAACGCGAAACGTTGAAGTGATCGCAATCATCAAACAAGGGGAGACCTGGGCCATAGATCTCGCGTCATCGTGATTTCGGCATTCGGGACTTGGAGGAGCCAGGGAATCGTTGCATTGGAAACCTCAAAGTCATGAAACATGATGCGCCCTTTTGGGCTAAGTCCGTGGTCCTGCTTGCGATCACGTGGAGCAGAGGCTCATGCCTAGTGCTGGTTTGTGTGGGAATAACACAGACAAGGACCTGTGGATTTAGTGTTAAAGGTTCCAATTCGGAACCAGGAGAGCCATTTTCATCTCTTGAGTCAAAGATCCTGACCGGGAGGTCATGAAACCCTTAGGAGAGACAATGGGTCTGCATCATATGCTTATTAATGTTGAAGAAATTTCTATTTTCGACATACTAGTTCGGTGGGAGTTAACTAACTAGTTCTATTTTAGACTTTCTATTTAGATCATCAATATTATGATATTATGCATGCATGCATTCTGCTATTATGAAATGTTATGTCTTATATATGAGTGCATTCCACTCATTCATTGTTTCATATTGATCATCATCTATGTATCAATCATCAACTCATTGGAGTAGTGCGAATATATGTTCTCATTCTTCCATATTGAATATCTCTTCCTTTATTGATAAGTTTTGTTTGTACTTGCTTTAGCTAGATTTCTTGTGTAGGTTTCGATCAAACATTGACATGGTATCATAGTTACGCTGCTTGGAGCAAGCCAAACAAGCCAAAGAATAAGGAAAATCATAGTTTCGACGAGAAAAATCCGTGGTCGTAACTTTCAGTAGTGATTTCTCTCAAAATATTAACTTTTTGAGTAAAATGATCACTTGGGAAGTAAATTGACCCATTTTGCAAGTGGGTTTTCAACCGTTTGTTGAAATTATTCACCGTTTGCTTAGAAAGGAAGCTGGAAGACCGTCTCCTGAAACTGATACGAATCCGTGGTCATACATTTCTATAGTGAGTTCTCCCAAAATATTAACATTTTAAGGAAATGACTCACATTAGAAGTAAATCGACTCATTCTGCAAGTGGGTTTTCAACCATTTGGCGATATTCCTCACCATTTTCCCAGAAAGTAAGTCAGAAGATCACCTCCTGAAACTGATATGAATCCGTGGTCATACCTTTCTATAGTGATTTCTCCCAAAATATTAAATTTTTTAGGACACGACTCACGAGAGAAGTAAATCGACCCACTCTACAAGTGGTATTTCAACCATTTGGTGAGATTCTTCACCGTTTTCTCATAAAGCAAGTTGGAAGATAGTCTCCTGAAACTGATACAAATTTTCACTTAAAGTGCCTTTTTTGTAGTGATTTCTTAGTTTTTCACTTACAGATTGAGAGTAAATTTATAGGGGTTTTCATAAACAATGGGAGAGATGGATAGGAAACCTATTATACAGTCAAACTTGGTGGTAATCCTCACACCATATAATTATTTTTATTGGAATCCCAAGGCAGAATTCCAACTCAGAAGGAAAGGACTGTACACCTTGACGATGGGGACAAAATACAACCTACATCAACGATTGAGAAGATGATATGGGTGAATCGAAAGGATGAATCCACATGACTTCTTCTTGAATTGATTTTAACTGATCTATATTTTTTTGTTGTTGCATGCAAGACTCCAAACGAGATCTGGACCACCTTGGAAAGTTTGTTTGGAAAGCAGGATGAGATGAGAGGTCATATGCTTGAGGTAGATTCGAATACTTTAGATCCTAAAAGTTTTGATAATATACAAGATTTCTTTACTAAGTTTAAATCTTTGATATTTATCTTAGCATATTATTGTATTGATAAGTCTAAACAAGTCGACCAAAATATTCTAACAATCTTGGCCAAGCTAGTGTTGGATTACTAAGAGGGGGGGTGAATCGGTAATAGAGAAATTAAATCCTTTTCAACCACAAAATGAAAGTGTTATATCATTGTAGAATTATCATCCAATAGTTTCAGAGTAAATAAACAATGAACAAATGAACAATCATACACATGCACAGTACACCAGTGTTTTACATGGAAACCCAAAGCGAGATAAAACCACATAATGCTTTTTCTTATATGTATTTAAGAGTTACATTCATTGGAAACACCCACTTCCTTTGTTTTCCAGCTACAATTGGAAGGAGGATCCAACCCCCTAGTTTCTCAGGCTACAACCAGAGGGAAGCTCCAACTCCCCAATTCTTTGGCTACAACTAGAAGGAGGTTGCAACCCCCTATGTTCTCCAAATACAAGCGGAAGGTGGCTACAACCACCTATCCTTTCCCCGTCCAACCACCTTGAAATATAAATTCCAAATGTAGACAACCTGCCACTATCAACCTATCACTATCAACCTATACCAATAACCTATAACGACCTGTACCAATCAACCTGCACCACACAATCTGTACCAATAACTTGAACCAACATGTACCATGCATCAACCATGCATCAACTGCACATCAACTATGACTCATCAATATGTACCAACATCATCATACACCTTATGTATGTTCCAACTCATCAACTACTTGTCTCAACCATGTACCCAACATGTACCTCAACCATATAACAAATACATACACCAATATAACCATCAAAAGTTATCTAACAATTCATCACTCTATCCATAAACCAAATACCATAAACCCTTACATCAAACCATGTGCCACAACCTCACTATTATGTAGCCTCAAGCTAAACCAACAACTTCAACAACACATCACAACCAAAAGACCAATACACATATGCCAAATACCAACAAAAAAATACCAACTATATCCCTCAAAAAATCTGATATATGTAGCAATACTGTACATCCAATACCATCTCAAGAGCTAAACCCTATCTCACAAAACATACCTCAAACATGATGTGCCATATCTCTCATAAATAAACCCCAACCATGTTGCTGCCACGATTTTTCTGCCACACTTTTTCTGCCGCACTTTTTTGCCGCAATTTTTCTGTAGTGAATTTTCTGCCGCACTTTTTCTGCCACACTTTTCTTACCGCACTTTTTCTATCGCACTTTTTCTACCACACTTTTCTCTATCAATAATACCTGCCCAAATAACCTTTCACAAAATAGATATTCAATGATATTCAATAGGTGATTAAATGAGAGACCTTTGCCTCTTATTTATACTTTCATGTAGCTTCCTCAAGGGGTTACCTTCTAAC
>ML780559.1:293135-309011 GCA_009831015.1 Picea engelmannii | reverse complement strand
AAACTACCACCCGATACGACTTATGTCCCCGCTTACACCTGTCCTCCACTCACCCTCTCGCCTGCTCATACCCCTTTTCTACCACCTATCACCTCATCCACCTCTTTGAACACTCTCCTTACACCTCACCTCCTGTATCTACTTTCCCCTCTCACAACACGCCACCTATCTCCTCATTCTCGATATCATCCACCTCTCCTCCTATGATTCCCTTCTTCCTACCACTTACACTCCTGCATCCACTCATCCCATATCCTAATTGACACTTGTCCCCAAATCATCCTATACGTAACCACTTTTCTCCTCCCCAAATTATTTTTGACCAGTCATATTCTGAGGATATTTCCAAGATAACCAGGGAAAATTTTGAGGAACAAAAAAAGGTTTGTTATGAAAATGGACCAAGGAAAAATAACCTCTTTCAATTTTTATACAGGTGTCACAGATTGGGAGAATTGAGAGCATATTTGGGGCCTATTTTCAGGATTTATTTGCGTCCTATTTTACACATCTTTTTCAAATGCAGATCCCAGATAGATGGAGAGGAATTTCATAAAAATGAGAGAGGTTTTTACTCAGAACAAGCTGATATATAAAAACCTCCCCGGATTTTTCACAAATATTTTATATTGTGATATTCAAAGACCGCTTTGGACCCCATTTTTCAGAATTTTGGGGGAAAAGAGTAAAAAAGACAGATGGAAAAGAGCATAAATTGAAGGCATCGATCAACAACAAAACCCACAAAACAACCTCAACAACTCAAAATTTATTGTAACCTTTCCAGATTTTGTGGCGGGAATCTTTCTTATTTTCTATGATTGCAAGAGTTAGTTTAAATTTTCCTAAAATAAATCCTGATCTGTTATGACAGGATAGCTTGTAAACAACTTATAAATACTTACCATTTCGAAGTATTAAGGGTTGGGACTTGTTAGTAGGATAGGACCAATATTGTAAAGCAGTTCATAGAGCCCCTTTAATCAAATTTCAGTAATACAAGATTCTTGTGGCATATCTATTTGGTGAAGTGTCTCTTCTGTAATATGTTTTCCCTGTTACATATTGGTTTCTTTCTGAATTATTGAATAGAAGATTAAGAGCAGAATTTGTTTAAAAATACACTTTGTTTCTGGCTTTTGGATAATTTCTATGTTTTCTACTAGAGGGTTAGTTCCAGAATTCTTAATTGCTTTGATACAATCATCTTTCCTCATATTTTCTTTCACATCACTCAATAATCTCAAGAATCCAACAAAGGTACCTATCATGCCTTGTAAGTTTTCCTATAGAATCTACTTGGATTGAATTATGACTCTTTGACCAATGGCCCATATTATATGTCCCAAACAATGATTCAAAAAACCAAACCTTGCACTATCATAACTAACCTAAAATTTTCAGCAAACACATATAAATCTTATAGAGAGATCCCTCTCTGAGTCTAGGAGGGCTAGATCCTAGACTCCAAAGTGGTTTTGTGTTTACCTATATCAACTTCTTCCTCAGCCTGAGAAATTACAGAGTGATAACACACTCATCACTTCACTTTATTATTTAAATAATTTCTTCTTTGCAACCACTTTGACTACTTTGACCTTTTTGGGCTTTTAGATGACTCATGAGGGTTCTTCAACTTCACATGGCCATAACTCTCTAACCGTGAGGATTTATGTGACATTCCACATACCATTGGAAATGGCATGACATGTACTATCCATATAGAACAATATTACCTTCAAATATATTAAAACCCATACCATTAACTTGGGTCCATTGCCCAAACCTTTGTGCTACCAAAATTCTCTACCAGACTTTCTTCAAGGGTTGAAATCAATAACAACCAACCCAAATAATCAACAATATCCCCCTTTTTCATTGATGGAAACACTCTGATGCAATACTGAAGTCATATTACTCATGGTCCACCTGTGACCATCTCTCCCCCTGGAAGCATGCCTCTGTTCTCTACATCTGATAAATATCTCCCCCTTTGTCATCAATGGAAAAGGTATCTTTCCATCTGGGGTTGCTCCCCCTAACTGACATGTCCTTGGGGATACCCCCCTGACTGAACTCTTCCTGAAACTGATCTTCTGATCTGATCTATCCTCTTTATGGTGATTCCTCATGTAAATACAAGACATATAAGATAAGAATTTAAAATCATTCATTTTAGAGTAGAAATTACTCTGAGTCTCTGGCGAACATACTCAAAGGATTACCGTGGAAGCGGTTTTGTAAATATGTCTTCCACTTGTTCTTTTGTGCCCACATATTCAACTCTGATGTTCTTCTTTGCAACCTGTTCCCATAGAAAGTGATACTTTATTAGAATGTGCTTCATCTTGGAGTGCATCATCAGGTTCTTTCAGATACTCATGGCACTTGTATTATCACAATAGATTGGAATGGGCTCATCATACTCAACCTGTATATCTGTTAGAGTTTGTTTCATCCATAGAACCTATGTACAACATGATGCTGCTGGGATATACTCTACCTCGGTTGTAGATAAGGATAATGATGATTGTTTCTTTCTTATCCATGATACTAAACACTCACTCAAGTAGAATGTTGCTCCACTGGTGCTTCATCAGTCATCAATGAAACTTGCCCAATCTGCATTTGTGCAGGAAATAAGTGATAGAGCATTTTATTTTGGATACCATAATCCAAACTCTTTTGTTCCTTTGAGATATCTGAAAATCCTCTTCACTGCTACGACATTTGTTTCCTTTGGTGCTTCTTGAAATCGTACTAGTTGTCGAACTGCCTACATTACATCTTGTCTGGATGCTGTCACATATAGTAAGCTTCCAATCATTGCCCTGTATTTCCTCTGGTATGTAGACTTTGAATCATCATCTTTGTTCAACTTGCAACTGGTTTTCATAGGAGTGGTAACTGGTTTGCAATCTTCCATTCCGAACATCTTTAGAATTTCTTTGATATACTTAGTTTGAGAAATAAAAATTCCTTGGTTTCTTTGATGTATCTGAAGACCCAGAAAGAAAGATAGGTCTTTGAGTAATGACATTTCAAATTCATTCTACATATCCTTTGCAAATTTTTGGCTTAACCTATCATAGTTGCTTCCAAAAATAATATCATCAACATAAACTTCAATTAATAAAATACTATCTTAAGTTACCTTGATGTAGAGGTTGTTGTCTGCACTTCCTTTTCTGAAACCTTCCCGCTATAGATATTTATCCATTCTAGATTACCATGCTCTAGGAGCTTGTTTTAGACCATACAAGGCCTTCTTCAATTTACACATAGAATATGCATTCTTTGACAATTGAAATCTTTCTAGTTGTTCAATGTAGACTTATTCTTCAAGTTCCTCATTCATAAAAGTTGATTTTACGTCCATCTGATATACTTTAGTATTCTTGGAGAAATAATAAGCTAAAATAAATGAGATTGCTTCCATTCTGGCAACTGGGGAAAATGTCTCTTCATAGTCGATTCCTTCAACCTGTGCATATCCTTTACATACCAATCTAGATTTTTTTCTTGTAACTTGTCCATCTTCATTCAATTTATTTCTAAATACCCACTTTGTGCCAATCACATTCTTATTCTTTGGTCTTGGAACCAATTCCCAAGTGTCGTTCTTCTCTATTTGATCCAATTTTTCATCCATGACCTTATTCCAAAATTTATCCTTGCTGGCCTCTTCAAAACTATTTGGTTCAATCGTAGATGAGAGTGCTAGGTGCGTTTTTTCTGGTGAACATATTCTTCTTCTAGTCTCAACTCCTGCATCTTTGTTTCCGATAATATGATCTGAAGAATGATTATTCTGTACTCATTTTCTAGGTGTATTTGAAGGCACTTGTTGATATTTCTCTTATACTTCATCTTCCCCTTCTACTTCTTATTCATCTTCTGCTTCTTCTTCGTAAAGTTGTTCCATTGGTTCATTTTCTTTTTCTTTTAATTCTCGTCCACTTGTTTCATCAATTGTTACATTGATGTTTTCCAAAAATTTGTTCAACCTCAGATTGTAACACTTGTATGCTTTCCTTGCACTTGAGTAACCAACAAGTACTCCTTTGTCCACACGAGAGTCAAACTTTTCCATTCTTCCATCTTCTCTTTTGATGTAGCATTTTCTTCCAAATACTCTGAAGTGCTTCACATTTGCTGGTCTTCCTTTCCATAGCTCGTAGGGAGTTTTGTTAGTGTTTTTTATGAGCATTACTCTATTTTGATTGTGAACCGTTGTATGCATTGCATGTGTCCAAAAGATATTTGTAAATTTGAAATCCATTAACATTGTTCGAGCCATTTCTTGCACTGGCCTGTTCTTTCTTTCAACAACTCCATTCTGTTGAGGTGTCCTAGCAACAGAGAATTTCCTTTTTATTCCATGCCTACTGTAGTAGTCCATAAATTCCTTTGAAGTGAACTCTCCTCCATTATCAGATCTCAAACATTTGATTTTTGAATCCATTTCATTTTCAACCATTTCCTTGTAGACCTTGAAGTTTTCAAAAGATTTTGACTTATTCGTGAGAAAACAAACTGCAGTCATTCTTATATAATCATCAACTAATAAAATAAAGAATTTCTCACCTTTTAAACCCTTTGTTATAGTTGGTCCAACTATATCAATATGCACAATTTCCATTGGTCTTGTCGTTGAATATTCCTTTGATTTAAACCCGATCTTTGTTTGCTTTCTTTGTTGACAATGCTTGCATAAAGTGTTGGTTGGTTTCGTAATCTGGGGCATTTCTCTAACTACTTTCTTTTTTCTAACTTTGACAAGGTTATCAAAGTGTATGTGACCCATTCTTCTGTGCCATAACCAAATTTCATCTTGCTTTCCTAGGAAACACTTTTCATTTCCATTTTCACTTAATACATATATGTTGCTTGAAGTTCTTGTAGCTGTTGCAATCAATTTTACTGAACCGTATTTTCTTATCTCGCACTTTTGTGAATTGAAAGTAACTTTACGACATTGTTCACACATTTGACTCACACTTAGAATATTATGTTTCATATCTTCTACTAGTAGAACATTTTCTGCCTTGGTATTCTTGTTTCTAATTCTGACTATTCATTTTCCAATGATTTTAGTTGAATCATCATTTCCGAAGGAGATTGATCCATCTCTTTCCTTTCTTAATGTAAGAAACCTGCCTTTATCACCTGTCATGTGTTTTGAACAACCACTATCAACATACCAACCACGTTTCTTTTTCTTAGCTTGTAGAGTGAGTGTGCATTCTTCATTGCTATACCGATTCTTCTTTCTTATCCATGTTCGCTTTTGAGGTTCTTGTCTATGACTGTTATTGTTCTGTTGTGTTTCTCTAAGGGGAATTGTCATTCTGCAATATTTGTCCATGTGTCCAAATTTGTTACACTTTTATCATTCCACTTCAGTGCTCAATGATTCAAACCTATTGTAACTTCTTCTCTGTGTTTCACTAGGCCTTCTTAGATAACCCTTTTGGGTACGAGTTTCAAAGTTGTTTATGTTCCTACTGTTAGCTCTGCAATTCATAGCTTTATGTCCAAAATTATTACATGCATAACATAAACCAAAAAATATATTTTGATACCTGGGAGTTGAAGATATTCTGAAAACAATTACTCTTCTAAATCCTTCTTCTTCCTGAGGCCTATCTGTCGGTCTTTGATTATGAAATCTGAATCTTCTCGGTGGAGGAGTGTCCCTGTAATATTCTTTGTATGTCTTCATATCCCCTTTGATTGTTTCTGCATATATTTTTGGATATGTTTCTTGCTCTGTTGTTTTGGATTTGATCCCTTTTCTGTATGATTGTATTAAAGTCCAGACTTGTCATGATGAGTATTTTGACTTTTGATAATGTTATCCAAAACTTTTGAGTTTTTCTGCATATTTTTCTCTTGAAGATCCTTTCTTAATGTGACAATCTCTGCTTCCAAATCTCCAATGATCCTATCTCTTTTTTCTAGCTGTTCTTTGAGTACTTCTTCAATTCTTTTATCTTCTTCTATTTGAACCTTCAAAATTTTGATCATTTGTTCTAGTTCCTGAGTGTCTTCTTTCTTGTCTAGTTCTACTTGTAGCTTCTTGTTTTTCTTATTTTCTCTTCTTATAACTTCTATGGCACACAACAATTATTCTTGGTAGTCAACTTCTGACTCTTCATATTCTTCTTCGGTGTCTTCTTTATTAGAGTCTTCTACTGCCATGAATAGAACTCTTTTTGTTTCACTGTCACTGACTTCATCTTCATTTGATGAGGAGATGTCTTCTTTTGTGTATAAGCTTTTCTTGAAATCTTTCTTTGTGGTTCTTTTTCCTTTATATGTTTGTTTGCTATTTGAGTAATCTTCATCATTCCTCTTATTTTTCTTATGAGGACATTTGTTAGCAAAATGACCAATACCATCACAATTAAAACAAATCAATGGAAACTTACCTTTATATCTATCGTTGGTTCCTTTGTTCAATCTTTTGACAAAGTTGGTCATTTCTTCATCATCTTCCTAGATGTCACTGTTGATGCTATGTTCTTTTTCATTTTTCTTTGACCTTTTGGATTCTTTGAAAGCTGCTTCTTTTATATATGGATTTTCCTTTTTAGTTCTCATTTCATATGCTGTGAAGATTCCATGTAGTTCATCCATGCTTATTAAGTCTAGATCTGCTCTTTCTTCTAGTGATGATATTTTAGGATCAAATCTCATAGGAAGAGATCTTAGTACCTTTTGAAGAATTACATATTCTTTAATTTCTTCTCCCAATCCTATGATTGCATTTACTATTTCATCGAATCGTAAGAAGTACGCTACAATATTCTCGTCTTCCTTCATCTTTAGTTGTTTGAACTGAACTCTATAAGTTTGAAGCTTTGCTACTTTGACTTTTGAATCTCCTTCATAAATATTTTGAACATTGTCCCAAATCTCTTCAACGGATTTACAATGTATAAATTTGGTGTATACTAATTCACAAAGAGCATTCATAAGTGCATTTGTGGCTTTGGAATTATTTTTCTCGAGTTTTATTGCTCTTTCATTTGTCGATGGAACTGCTGGTTCTTTGTATCCATCTACAACAGATTTTCAAATTTCAAATCCATGTGCTTGTATATATGTTTTCATTCTTCTAATCCAAAATGCATACTTATGTCCATCAAACTATGGTATTCCATTTGTATACATGTTGTTGCTCTCCATGATCTACCTTTCAGTGGTTAAACTAATTTTTGAAGGAACCTGCTTTGATACCAATTGTTGGATTACTAAGAGGGGGGTGAATTAGTAATAGAGAAATTCAATCCTTTTCAACCACAAAATGCAAGTGTTATATCAATGCAGCAGTATCATCCAATAGTTGCAAAGTAAATAAACAATGAACAAATGAACAATCATACACATACACAATACATGAATGTTTTACGTGGAAACCCAAAGCGAGAGAAAACCACATAATATTTTTTCTTATATGTATTTAAGAGTTACATTCATTGGAAGCAACATGTTCCTTTTTTTTCTAGCTGCAACTGGAATGAGACTCCAACCCCCTAGTTTCTCAGGCTACAACCTGAGGGAATCTCCAACTCCCCAATTCTCTGGCTACAACCAAAAGGAGGCTGAAACCCCCTATGTTCTCCGGCTACAATCGGAAGGTGGTTGCAACCACCTATCCTTTCCCCATACAACCACCCTAAAATATAAATTCCAAATTTAGACAACCTGTCACTATCAATGAATCAACCACTGCCACTATCAACTTGTCACTTTCAACCTATACCAATAACCTATAACAACTTGTACCAATCAACCTACACCACATAACCTGTACCAATAACCTGAACCAACCTGTACCATGCATCAACCATGCATCAACTGCACATCAACTATGACTCATCAATATGTACCAACATCATCAACTATACACCTCATGTATGTCCCAACTCATCAAATACTTGTCTGAACCATGTACCCAACATGTACCTCAACCATATAGCAAATACATACACCAATATAATGTCCCAAATCATCAAATACTTGTCTGAACCATGTACCCAACATGTACCTCAACCATATACCAAAGACATACACCAATATAACCATCAAAATTTATCTAACAATTCATCACTCTATCCATAAACCAAATACCATAAACCCTTACATCAAACCATGTGCCACAACCTCACTGTTATGTAGCCTTAGGCTAAACCAACAACTTCAACAACACATCACAACCAAAAGACTAATACCCATATGCCAAATACCAACAACAAAATGCCAACTGTATCCCTCAACAAATCTGATATATGCAACAATACTGAACATCCAATACCATCTCAAGAGATAAACCCTAGCTCACAAAACATACCTCAAACAAGATGTGTCATATCTCTCATAAATAGACTCCAACCATGTTGTTGCCATGATTTTTTTGCCGCACTTTTTTTGCCGCGATTTGTTTGCGGTGATTTTTCTGTCACACTTTTTTTGCTGCACTTTTTCTTCCTCGATTTTTCTGCCGCACTTTTTTTTCCGCAATGTTTTTGTCACACTTTTCTTGCTGTACTTTTTATGCCGTACTTTTCTCTATCAATAATACATGCCCAAATAACCTTTCAAAAAATAGATATTCAATGATATTCAACAGGTGATTAAATGAGAAACCTTTGGCTCTTATTTATAGTTTCATGTAGCTTCCTCAAGGGGTTACCTTCTAACCATATTAACCCACTTTCCTTATTTTAGGGCTAACCCACTTCTAACCACTTGTCCACTTAGTAATCTCTCCATTAATTTTATTATTTAAATAATTTCTTGTGTATCCACTTTGTCTTATAGAACACTCATCACTTCACTTTATTATTTACCTTCTAACCATCTTAAGCCACTTTCATTATTTTAGGGCTAACCCACTTCTAACCACTTGTCCACTTAGTAATTTATCCATTAACATTATTATTTAAATAATTTATTTTGTATCCACTTTGACTTATAGTACACTCATCACTTCACTTTATTATTTAAATAATTTCTTCTTTGCAACCACTTTGACTACTTTGACCTTTTGGGGCTTCTAGATGACTCATGAGGGTTCTTCAACTTCACATGGCCATAAATCTCTAACCGCGAGGAGCTATGTGACGTTCCACATACCACCGGAAATGGCATGAAATATACTATCCATATAGAATAGTATTACCTTCAAATATACTAAAACCCATACCATTAACTTGGGTCCATTACCCAAGCCTTTGTGCTACCGGAATTTGCTACCATACTTTCTTCAAGGGTTGACATCATTGAAAACCAACCCAAATAATCAACAACTAGGACCAAAATATGTTGTCTATGTTTCCACTTTCCATTTAGGCATGTATGTCATGGGAACAAATTGGAATATGCATACCATGGATCAATTCATTGATTCCCTCACACATGAGCAGGAAAAACTCATTCATATGGGCCTAATCAAGGATCCCAAAGAACATGCACTCACCATGCATGATGGAAAATGATCATACAAAGAAAACACGAAGGAGAAAAAAACTGAGAAGGAGGGATATTCCAAACCCTTTAACAATTCTTAAGGTTCCAAAGACTCTTCAGATTCCAAGAAGAAGAAGTAGGGAAAGTAGTGCACTTACTGCAATAAACCGAGTCATGAAGAATCCACATGCATGATGAAACATATCGATCTTATGTCACATGCACTTCAGCAGAACAACCTTGGAAACTTCAATCCAAAGGGAGTCAAGAAGCAGAAGGAAGAGTATCTTGCTCCTAAGAAAGGTAATCGTCATTCTCTTGTTGCAATTAATTCCTTGTCTGATTCATGGATTATGGATTCTGGTGCATCCCATCATATGGAAGTGAAAGAGGACGTTTTCTCTTCTTTGAGTCCATGCTCAAGACCCCCTATTCTCATGATGGATGATACTCCAGTAGTAATTGTAGGAGAGGGGAGATTGGAACTCCATAATGGAATTTTTGAGAATGTTTTACATGTTCCAAAGCTTTCTATGAATATGCTCTCAGTTTATGAGATCACTCAGAAAGGTAAAAAGGTTGAATTTACATCAGATTCAGTTTCAGTAATTGACATGCATGAAAATTCCATCATTGCAATTGGTGAGGTGGATCACAAGTAAAGGTTGTATAAATTCACTAAGTTTTTTGATGATGACTCCTCTTTTCTACTTACACATAAGGAGAGTAATTTCCATGCACCTACAATGCAATATGCAGATACTCTTGTGCTTCCATCAGTTTCGGACCTCAGAGATGATTCCAAACACTTAGATGTTGTACATGGAAATAAGTAGGTAGTACAACCATATAAGAAGTTAGCGCTGAAGATTCAACAGATGACCAAGAAGGCACATTTCACACTTTAGTTAGCAAGTATCCTTCCAAGGAATCCATTGGATTCGAGGAGGAATCGATCTCAACATGAGGATCCTTCTCATGTACTTTCATCTTTAGAACTTGCGATGCCCATGAATTGCTATATGGTTCAATATACTGATCCACATACCTACAATAAGGCTGTGGGGAATCCATTATGGAAAACAACCATGCAAAATGATTATGACTCAATCCTAAAGAATCAAACTTGGCATTTGGTTCCACTTCCACTAGAAAGGAATATTTGCAAGTGTAGATGGGTCCACAGGATCAATAGGTACAAGGCTAGACATGTTTCCAAAGGAATTCATCATATCCATAAGGATTTATACGTATTCACGAAGACATTCAATGTGCATAAGTTTTAGACTTTGTGGGATCGTCTTGGAGTGAAGAACACAATTGCCTAGCAGTTGTGTTTTCTTCTTTTGATGCATTGTCTTTTGAGGAGGGGTTTTATTCCCACGTGGTTTTCCCTCTTTCCTCATTTTTATTTAGTGTTCATTAGTTTCATTTTACATGAGTACGTAACATGGCCTAGTTGCCGGGACTCATTTTTACTCAATAGTGATGTTCAAGGGGTGTTGGAGAAATTTATATTTTTGGCACACTAGTTCAGTGGGAGTTAACTGACTAGTTCTATTTTAGATCATCACTATTATGCTATTATGCATGCATGCATTCTTCTATTATGGAATGTTATATCCTATATATGAGTGTATTCCACTCATTCATTGTATCATATTGATCATAATCTATGTATCAATCATCAACTCATTGGAGTAATGTGAATATATTTTCTCATTCTTCCATATTGAATATCTCTTCCTTTCTTGATAAACTTTGTTTGTACTTGCTTTATCTAGATCTCCCATGAAGGTTTCAATGAAACATTGACAATTAAAACAAACATTTTCCCCTTTTCCTTCCTCTTTTAAATTAAATTTCCAACACACCCATCATTCGTCCATTTCACATGGAAAGTTGTTTCAAATTTCTGGGTTTATTCTGTTGAAATTACTAATACAACTGAGAGGGGGGGGGTGAATCAGTTGTCTTTGAGCTTAAACAATCTTTAGTCTATTAATATTTTCTTAATCTTTCTTCAAGTGATCATCAACATTATATAGCATATGGACAGTAAAAGTAAAAAGCATCAGTCACACACAAGGTATACACAGAGACAGATTTTCACGAGGAAACCCATAAAGGGAGAAAACCTCTTCTTCTTCGAAATGATAGGCAGTATTTTAATTTCTGTACATCATCTTCAATTGAGAACCAACTCAATGTGAGGCTGCTACCTCTGTTTTACAAGATGCAACTTGTTTGAGAGCACCAACTCTCTGGTTTCTCTAGCACCCACTAGAAGGAAGCACCAACTCCCTGAATATTCCAGCACCAACTGGATGGAAGCACCAAATTCTTGAATGTTCCAGCACCAACTGGATGGAAGCACCAACTTCCAGTTACACAGGCTCCAACCTGTATAAAAGAGAACACTTGTTCTCCCTTGCACCACCCTGCCACCCTGGTTTCTCTCGCTGCAACCAGATGGAAGCTACAACTTCCTCTCTTCAAGCTTCCACTTGAACCTCTGAGGACAACAGTCCTCCCAAGCACCTCCCAACCTCCCTAGAATATGAATGGCTAAATAAAAAATCAACTTTATAGATAAATCAGTTCTTACCAATCTTTCTTTGTTCTGTAAATCTATTCTTCTACACATTGTTCTGCTGCTCTTCTCTTCCTCTGTCTGTTCAGCAGGTATGCTCTGCATCAACTTGTTCTCTTATTCTTCTCTTCTTTTTCTCTTTCTGTCAGTCTGCTCTGCTTCTGCTCTTTCTGTCGTTCTGCTCTGCGTTTCATCTCACTCTGCACATTTTCTAAGTCTCATGCTACACAACCTCTCAGTTTCCCTTTCTTACTGTTTCGTTCATTTTCCATCTGGAACAACCAACCATACACAGTCTGTCTCATTTTCTTTTATACACAACTACATGACAGTTCAACTTCCCAACTCAGGCAAAAGAAAGACAACTGTCTGAGCAACTGAAACGCCAACTGAAACGCTAACTGATTTGCAATCATGAGTCCATTTCACTAACATATTCGTAACTGAGGGGTTAACTGTGAGAGAGAACAATAACCTTCCGATCATATTCCAATTTATCCGCACCGTTGGATGAACTTTATTAATATTACCTTTAAAATGGGTTTCGACATTTCGACATTCCTGATGTTCAATGTTCTTGTCATTTACAAATCCTGATCCTCAAAATTTCGTAAAGAAGTCGAATCAACGATCCAGATCATATCTTGATCTGATGGTTCAGATTACATCACAATTTCACATATCGCGATATCGGTATTCCTGATGTCAATAATCTTTGACATGTTCAACTCTCGATCCCCGAAACTCCGACAAGGGATGGAATCAACGGTCCAGATTCAACCTTAATCTGACGGCTCGGATTACATCGCAATTTCACATATCACAATATCAGGATTCCTGATGTCAATAATCTTTGACATGTCCAACTCTCGATCCCCGAAACTCTGACAAGGGCTGGAATCAACGGTCCAGATTCAACCTTAATCTGACGGATCAGATTACATCGCGATTTCACATATCGTGAAATCAAGATTCCTGATGTTAAAAAACTTTGACATCTCCAACTCTCGATCCCTGAAACTTTGACATGGTGTCCATCTGTTGACGTCACATGTGGATTGATACATGTTGAATACTGCCACGTGTCACTCTGATTCCTGACTTACATGTGCCTGAAATGTTGAATCAGTCTGACACTTGTCATTACCTGATTGTGCCACGTGTTCCTAGCTGACGTGGTCTGCTGACGTGAGTTGGGTCGACGGTCTAGATCACATCTTGATCTGACGGTTCAGATTTAGTCGGGATTTCACACATCGCGATTTCGAGATTCTTGATGTCAATATTCTTTGACATCTCTAACACTCGATCCTCGAAACCCCGACAGGGAGTTGGATCAACTATTCAGATGTGATCTTGATTTGACGGCTCAGATTACGCCGGGATTTTGCATATCGAGAAATCAGGATTCCTGTTGCATTGTTTCTTTGACATATCTAACATGCGATCCTCAAAACTCTGGCGGGAAGTCGGATCAATGGTCCACATATCCCCCTGAGATGGACGGTCCTCCTTCTTTTATAATTTTATGAGCCCCTTTTTTCTCCTTGTTATACTTTAAACAACGTGCAAGTTCTCCTCGATCCAACGATGGTCGGACCCTGCGCTTAGATCTGACGCTTGAGATCTATCCTCCTCTTCAGCGTGCTCTTCTTGTCTTCATTCAGATCTCACGACCATCATGAATTCAGAAAGAGATCCAACGAACACAGTTGATGCTCTTCCCTGATTATCACTGCTCCACTGATCATCACTGCTGTACTCAAGCCATCACCACTACTGTACTTGCCATCAATGACAAGTATACACTGCCTGTAAATATGCTAACAATCCTCTGTACATTCTTCCTGTACTCATGCCATTCACTGTCGGTTACATATTTTCCAACAATCTCCCCCTTTGGCATTGATGGAAATACAGGCACCCGCATGCATTCGGACTCGACTCCGGACTTGACTCTCCTCCCAGACTCTTTTCTCCCCGTTTGACATCAATGTCAAAGAAGAGACATTTTTCCTCTGATCTGTTGCAAAACATACTCCCCCTGTCTACTATAAGCATCTTGGAAATACACTAGATATTCAATAAGTACTCCCTCTGACCAGGTGAACAGGTTAGACAAAAGAGATTATAACCCCCAACTTTTGACGAAGATATCCAAAAGGGGTCGCTGCTAATGGTTTAGTAAAGATATCAACAATCTGTTCTGTAGAAGGTATATAATTCAGTTGAACAATTCTGTTTGTAACTTGTTCTCTGAGAAAATGATACTTGATTGGAATATGCTTAGTCTTGGAATGAAGAACAAGATTCTTTGAGACACTAATGGCACTGGTGTTCTCACAATGAATTGGAATGGGATCAATGTAAGTTACCTTCAGATCTGCAAGAGTTTGTATCATCCATAAGATTTGTGTGCAGCAGGTAGCAGCAACAATGTATTCTTCCTCTGTAGTGGATAATGAAATGGATCCCTGCTTTTTACTCAGCCATGCAACTAATGAGTCACCCAGAAAAAAATGCTCCTCCACTGGTGCTTTTTCTCTCATCAACACAATTTTCCCAGTCTGCATATGAATAAGAAGTTAACTGGAAATTTTGATTTCTAGGATACCACAGACCATAAGTCATTTTTCCCTTCAAATATTTAAATATCCTTTTGACGGCTACCAAATGACTTTGTTTAGGAGCAGACTGAAAACGACCTACCATTCCAACAACTTGCATTATATCAGGACGGGATGTTGTGATGTACATAAGACTGCTATCATAGAGCGATATGTTCTTTGATCAACATCAGGTGAGATATCATCTTTACTTAGCTTTAAACCAACCACCATAGGTGTGCTAACTGTAGAGGAATTTTCCATCTGAAATTTCTTCAACATCTCTTTCAAATATTTTTCTTGAGAAATAAAAATTCCTGTAGAGCTTTGTTTTACTTGTAAGCCAAGAAAATATGATAGTTCTCCTATCATGGACATTTCAAATTCTGTTTGCATAGAATTAGCAAACCACGAGACAGATGATTCATTAGTACAACCAAAAATAATATCATCTACATAAACCAAGACAACTAGTAAATTATCACCTTCAGATTTAATGTAAAGGTTACTGTCAACAATACCTTTCTTGAACCCTTTTTCTTGTAGAAATTTGTCCAGTCTATAATACCAAGCTCGTGGTGCTTGTTTCAGTCCATATAAGGCCTTCCTCAGCTTACAAACATAATTAGGATTATCTGTCAATGAGAATCCTTCAGGTTGCTCCATATATACTTCTTCCTCTAGATCTCCATTAAGAAATGCTGACTTAACATCCATCTGATAAACTTTGAAGTTCTTATGACATGAATAAGCAAGAAATATTCTGATAGCTTCCAATATTTTCACTGGTGCAAAAGTTTAATCAAAGTCCTAACCTTCAATTTGTGCATATCCCTTACAGACCAATCTGGCTTTATTTCTAACAACTTGTCCTTTTTCATTCATTTTATTCTTGAACACAGATTTGGAACCTATTACATTCTTATCTTCAGGTCTAGGGACCAGCTCCCAAGTATTTTTCTTCTCAATCTGATCAAGCTCTTCATTCATTGCTCTAATCCAATTATCTTCTTGGCTAGCTTCCTCAAAATTTTTAGGTTCACTCATAGATAAAAAACAACATGAGATTGTTCTGAGTCTTTAATCAATTTCCTTCTTGTCTGAACTCCTTCATTTATATCCCCAATTATCTGATTTTCAGGATGATTCTTTCTAATAATTCTGAGAGGTGATTTTTCTTCTTTCTGCTTATTTGTGTCA
>ML780559.1:266853-290504 GCA_009831015.1 Picea engelmannii | reverse complement strand
AAACTCTAACTTATCATCCTTGGAGGCTAGCACAACAGGCTTTGTATATCCAGTCTCTACTACATCCCAAACATTAGCACCCAAGGCCATTAAGTATGTTCTCATTCTAATCTTCCAGAAGGAAAAATTTGTTCCATCAAACAAAGGGGGCTTAGAGGCTGAAGTCCCTTCATGACTTGTCATGTTTAAGCTTATAGATCTACCTTTGAATAAAAGGAACCCGCTCTTCTACCAATTGTTGAAATTACTAATACCACTGAGAGGGGGGGGGGGTGAATCAGTTGTCTTTGAGCTTAAACAATCTTTAGTCTATTAATATGTTCTTAATCTTTCTTCAAGTGATCATCAACATTATATAGCATATGGACATTAAAAGTAAAAAGCATCAGTCACACACAAGGTATACACAGAGACGGGTTTTCATGAGGAAACCCATAAAGGGAGAAAACCTCTTCTTCTTCGAAATGATAGGCAGTCTTTTAAGTTTTGTACATCATCTTTAATTGAGCACCAAATCAATGTGAGGATGCTACCTCTGTTTTACAAGCTGCAACTTGTTTGAGAGCACCAATTCTCTGGTTTCTCTAGCACCCACTAGAAGGAAGCACCAACTCCCTGAATATTCCAGCACCAACTGGATGGAAGCACCAACTTCCTGAATGTTCCAGCACCAACTGGATGGAAGCACCAACTTCAAGTTACACAGGCTCCAACCTGTATAACAGAGAACACTTGTTCTCCCTTGCACCACCCTGCCACCCTGGTTTCTCTGGCTGCAACTAGATGGAAGCTACAACTTCCTGTGTTTAAGCTTCCACTTGAACCTCTGAGGACAACAGTCCTCCCAAGCACCTCCCAACCTCCCTAGAATATGAATGGCTAAATAAACAGTCAAATTTATAGATAAATCAGTTCTTACCAATCTTTCTTTGTTTTGTAAATCTGGTCTTCTACACACTGTTCTGCTGCTCTTCTCTTCCTCTGTTTGTTTAGCAGGTATGCTCTGCATCAAATCGTTCTCTTATTCTGCTCTTCTTTTTCTCTTTCTGTCAGTCTGCTCTGCTTCTGCTCTTTCTGTCGTTCTGCTCTTCTTCTGCTCTGCGTTTCATCTCACTCTGCACATTTTCTAAGTCTCATGCTACACAACATCTCATTTTCCCTTACTGTTTCGTTCATTTTCCATCCGGAACATCCAACCATACACATTCTGTCTCATTTTATTTTATACACAACTACACGACAGTTCAACTTCCCAACTCCTTAGGCAAAAGAAAGACAATTGTCCGAGCAACTGAAACGCCAACTGAAACGCTAACTGATTTGCAATCATGAGTCTGTTTCACTAATAGATTTGTAACTGAGGGGTTAACTGTGAGAGAGAACAATAACCTTCTGATCATATTCCAATTTATCCGCACCGTTGGATGAACTTTATTAATCTTACCTTTAAAACGGGTTACGACATTTCGGCATTCCTGATGTTCAATGTTCTTGTCATTTACAAATCCCAATCCTCAAAATTCCGTAAAGAAGTCGAATCAACGATCCAGATCATATCTTGATCTGACGGTTCAGATTACATCGCGATTTCACATATCGTGATATCGGGATTCCTGATGTCAATAATCTTTGACATGTTCAACTCTCGATCCCCGAAACTCCGACAAGGGTTGGAATCAACGGTCCAGATTCAACCTTAATCTGACGGCTCAGATTACATCGCGATTTCACATATCGCGATATCGAGATTCCTGATGTCAATAATCTTTGACATGTCCAACTCTTGATCCCTGAAACTCCGACAAGGGCTGGAATCAATGGTTCAGATTCAACCTTAATCTGACGGCTCAGATTACATCGCAATTTCACATATCGTGAAATCGAGATTCTTGATGTTAAAAAACTTTGACATCTCCAACTCTCAATCCCCGAAACTCCGACATGGTGTCCATCTGCTGATGTCACACGTGGATTGATACATGTTGAATACTGCCACGTGTCACTCTGATTCCTGACTTACATGTGCCTGCAATGTTGAATTAGTCTGACACTTGTCATTACCTGATTGTGCCACGTGTTCCTAGCTGACGTGATCTGCTGACGTGAGTCGGGTCGACGGTCTAGATCACATCTTGATCTAACGGTTCAGATTCATTCGGGATTTCACACATCGCGATTTCAGGATTCTTGATGTCAATATTCTTTGACATCTCCAACACTCGATCCTCGAAACCCCGACAGGGAGTCGGATCAACGGTTCATATGTGATCTTGATTTGACGGCTCAGATTACGCCGGGATTTTGCATATCAAGAAATCATGATTCTTGTTGCATTGTTTCTTTGATATCTCCAACACGTGATCCTCGAAACTCCGACGAGAATTCGGATCAACGGTCCACATATCCCCTTGAGATGGACGGTCCTCCTTCTTTCAGAATTTTATGAGCCCCTTTTTTCTCCTTGTTATACTTTAAACAGCGTGCAAGTTATCCTTGATCCAACGATGGTCGGACCGTGCGCTCAGATCTGACGCCTGAGATCTATCCTCCTCTTCAGCGCGCTCTTCTTTTCTTCATTCAGATCTGACGGCCATCGGGAATTCAGAAAGAGATCCAACGAACACAGTTGATGCTCTTCCCTGATTATCACTGCTCCACTGATCATCGTTGTTGTACTCAATCCATCACCACTACTGTACTTGCCATCAATGACAAGTATAGGCTGCCTGTAAATATGCTAACAATCCTCTGTACATTCTTCCTGTACTCATGCCATTCACTGTCGGTTACATATTTGCCAACATATTCCCAAACTATAGAATTAATTTTGCAAGGTAGTCATGAGCGCAAATAAAATAAAAGTGCCTTTCATCATTATCCACATAACAAGGTCCCACCTATTTAGTATATTATTAAATATATATAAGTAATAAGGCATTGCAACCCATTTGTAGGCAAGGATTCCATGTTGCGTTTTTGGGCATCAACAAACTGGTGAATCCATAGGGAAATCTGTTCCCAACAGATTTAGAACTCATAATGTTTGGTTTTGCAGATCGGTAGAAGTAAGTAATAAAAAACTGCTGAAAAAAATAGTTGTGCAACATGGGAAAAAAATGGTTTAAGGGAAATAATGAGATGAGATTTTGGGGAATAACTCATGGAAAGTGAGATGTATGAGGAGAGTTGGTCCTATATGTAAAAATATTCATAATCGATGATGCTTTTTAGAATTTCGAGGAGAATTCTTCTGATATTCTCTTGAATCTCAGGATGGAGGGACGAAAGGGATAGCAAAAACAAGGAAGAAGACAAAACCACCTATACTACAATAATATTGAAAGAAAAAAATCATTTCAGTGGTGTCTCAAAAGGAGGACATCGTGACAGATATGTGTATTTTATTTTCATCGATCAACAATACTTACATAATGACATTGTTATGGAAAAAATGATCCAAACTTTATTTCTGATGATTACGAGAAACAATAGCAGGAATTAAAAATCAACAAACCAAAGTAAAAAAAACAGTAAGACAAGAGACTATATACAATAGTTGTGTTTACAAAAAGCGTTAATGATCAAGCTAGTTCCACATAATGTTTCAAGTGGGAAATATTAGTACTGTAAGAAAATAATTTCTCCTCCAAATCCTTTAGAAGGTATGAGTTTGTTTTAAGGATAAAAGCAATTTTGAAAGGACCTAGCCATAATTTTTGGAATTTAGAATGTCTCCCTCTTTCAGCATGGTTCGAGTCCCATAGTAGGACTTTTTCATCAAGATTAAATTCAACAACCTTTGCTCGCTTGTTAAAATATTATTTCACTGTTTTCCACCTTCTTTTTAGGTTCTCCAAGGAAAATTTTATTTGTTCTTCCAAGGATAACAATCCATTTATCCTTTGGGGAACATGAGAAGAATTTAATTCTTCAGTATGTAACATCAGTCGTAAGGAGAAAGATCTAGTTCAGTAGGAAGAATAACCTCTTGGTCATATACAAGCTGAAAGGGAGTAAATCATGTACTTTCTTTGGTGGTTGTATGGTCTACCTAGAGAGCATAGTGAAAAGTGTGTGCCACTGACAAGGTTTGTCTTCTATGATTCTCTTTATTATCCTAACTAGATTCTTGTTAGTGGACTCTTCTTACCCATTTCCCTGAGGGTAATAAGTAGATGAAGTAAAATGTTTGACACCTAATTTAGCCATAAATTGGGTCAATTTTGCAGAAATGAAGACTGAGCCATAGTCCATAATGATCTCTAATGAGATGTTGAATCTGGAATATATATTAGATTCTAAGAAAGTCGAAATTACCTGCTCATCCTATGCATGTCTAAGAGGGACAACCTTGGTACACTTAGTAAAGTAATCAGTGGTTGTAAAAATAAATATATGCCCTACAAAATATGGAGGATTGATAGGACCAACAAAATCTAGAGCCCATTTAGAAAAAGGGAAATCCGAGAGGACAGGTTGTAAAGGCATGACATAAAGGCGTTCTTTCCTAGCGAATTTTTGGCATTTATCATAGGATCTTGCAAATTTATATGAATTATGGAATATCAAAGGCCATTAGTAACCATTTCTTATGATCTTAAAAGAAGTAGCCTTAGCAAAAAAATGGCCACCGATGTGAATGATAGAAGCTGACGATCCATGGATTTTGAGTAATAAATTCTTTGCTTCTTCATCATTTACACATCAAAGTAACAAACCATCAATAGACCTCCTAAACAAAAGGTCTCCTAAAATGATATACTTGGAAGATTCAAGGCATAGTTTCCTTCTCTGGTGAGGATCTAGCCCATTTGAACACCTTTGATACTGCAAATAATACACCTTATTTTTATACCAAGGATGCTCAGATAGAGCGAGGTTCCAATTTTCAATATAAATAACATTGAAAGGGGATTTTCTTGTTTGTCAAGTTCTTCACTTGGTTCAGGGTGTTGAGATACGTGAAGGGCTAGGTCTCGTCCCTTGATCATCTTCGAAGTCATGATTGCCAAATCATGGTCCTGAATTTTGGCAAGCCAATGCACAAGTTTCCCTGAAAGATAAGTTTGTGAAAGAAGAAACTTGACAGCATGAAAATGTACTTTTACCTGTGTATTTTTGCCCAAAATAAAATGGAAATTTTTTTCTATAGCCTTGACAAGAGAAAAAACATGTTTCTCAATATAAGAATATTTGACCTCATCATCTGATAAACTTTGACTCATGTAAGCTACATGTTTTTCATTGTTTTGGTCATCACTTTGTAAGAGGATTGCAGAAATTGCTTCCTCAGTAACATTGGTATATATGATAAAGTCTTTCTCAAAATCTAGTTTTGCTAGAACCGATGTGAAACTGATTGGTTTATTGATCCTAAGGAAAACACTCTTGACATCATATGTTCAAGAAAAATAACGATCTGGCTTCAGAACATTATGGATTGTTTTAACCATGACAATAAAATTAGGAACAAATCTATAGAATAAATTAATAATGCCCACGAAAGCTTGAACTTCTTTCTTGGAGGTGGGGGCAGGGAGGTTTAGAATGGCAGTAATCCTCTCGGGATCTATGCTTATTATCGAATTAGAAAAAATATGACTGAGGAGCTTTCCCTTCATGACACCGAAAATAGATTTGGAAGGATTTAAAGAAATTCCAAATTTTCTGTAGTGCATGAGGACTTTTCTAAGATGAACAAAATGGTCCAACTGGTTCTTAGAATAAACAATAAAATCATCAAGATAATGTTGGATAATATTACTGATTAGATCATCAAAAGCTATATGCATAGCTCTTTGAAAGGTGGAACCTGCATTATATAAGCCAAAAGGCATGCATTTATAAGTGAATGTGCCCCAAAGTGTGGTAAATGTGGTTTTATACCTATCAATCATTTTTACCATGATTTGATTATACCCAGAAAAACCGTCAAGTAAGGACATCATTTGAGACCCTGTAACCTGTTATAAGATCATTTCCATATTAAGAAGAGAAAAATGGTCTTTGAAACTTGCTGTATTCAATGCACGGAAATAAACACATAATATTATCTGGCTAACATTTTTTCGAATATGGACCAGATTTGAAACCCACTCAGAATACTTAACTGGAAAGATTATATTAGCTTTCAATTTTTTTTCCAATTCTTTTCTAATAGTGGTTTCAAGCGTAGGGTTAATAGGTATTTGTTTTTTACTAATTGGGTTTACCCCTTCTTTGATAGGAATGGCATGTTGTATGAGAGTAGGATCAAAACCACAAATATCCTCATATGACCAGGCAAAAACATCTTGAAATTCACGGAGTAATTATGTAAATTTCACTTTCTCTTCATCAAAACATTGGGCACCTAATTTATTGATATTTGGAGATTCAGATGTCCCTATATTCAAGGAAATGGTATCACCAACTTTCCTTTTTGACTCCTCTTCCTTATGTGTTTCCTTGTTTCCTACATCACTTGACAAAAATTAACTTTCAAGAGGAGTCAAGCCTTTATGAAATTTGTCATCTGCAATAGAGATGATTTCTTTGGGCTTAAATGATTTATTTTGTATGAAAGCACAAATGCCTTCATCACTCGGGAAAACCTGCCATGATTCTACGTTATTAGGGATGTGAGGACAATATAAGGATTGAAACGTACAATCAGTTCTTTGAGGTAAAAGCTGTCGGGTAGGGAATGCTGCAAAAACAACTAGCCTATCAACCATTGAATTAAGTTCCCTCTTAACATCAACGATGTTAAATGATAGCAAATTTGAAATGAGCATCAAAACAACTTGAGTATAATGTTTAAGTAACTTATTACTTGGTGAATAAATCTTAGGTACAAGATTCACAACATGTTTATAATCACCAAATACTATGAGGTGGCCACAACCAAGGTTATATGCATTTTCGATGCCTAACAATAAGGCCTCAAAATCAGTGACATTGATTGTGCAAGCAAATTCCAACCTATAAGAGAAATTAAGGATTTTACCTATAGGAGAATACAAAATGATGTCGGCTCCAATACCTTTGTTTGAACATGAGCCATAAAAATTCATGTGCCACATGCCACCATCAAAATCAACTTGTTCAAGCATAGTGTCACCCTGATCAACAAAGATAGACTACACTCCCAAATATTCTTCGAGATAATTTACATTAAGTTGGGGAACACTCTATAAATACGGTGAAATTTTTCCTTCCCTAAGGAATATAATGTTCTTTCTGTTCCCAGGGATGAACAAATGTGTATGATCAAGTGAAAGGTATCCACCAGTTAAGTCTTGCCAATCTCTTCCTAAAATAATTGAAGAGTTACTCATCGACATATCAATTACTTGGATCTTGAGGGTTGTTCTTATCTCGTGATGTGTGCAGATAACTAAGGTTACATCCTTGATTTCACCTATAGTTGATTGTTGTAAAATATTATAAGAGAGCATACTTTTAGAATTTTCATTAGTGCAAGACAATATAAGCTCTTCCATGATAATTATATACATTACACTTGGACCAGATCCGCCATCAATTAGGAAAAAATGAGCTATTTGTCCATGATTTTTATAGAGATATAGAAAGGGTTTTTTTTTACAGGGTTCCTAAAATTATTTACACCTATCTTATTTACAGTTGAATCCTCTTCCTTTGACTCTTCAAATAGATTGGATATGGTAGAAATTTTACCTTCCATAAATTTTTTGAGATGATTCTGTTGTTCTGGGAAAACAACCATGTCCAAAAGAGTGGCATCATCTTTGATATTATCCAATTGATTAAGGATATTATACTTAGAAGAGAGAAGAGGAGAGGACACTCCTCTATTGTATGAAGTTCTCACAACTTGTGTATCAACACTTTGAGAAGATGAGCTTGGGGTGGATGAAGTGCAGGGAAGGTCATATTTTCCCTTGGTAGTGTAAGATTTATTCCTGGTATTTATTACCATAACATATTCTGGTTCAACCCAATCTAAAACAACGATCGTAGTATCGAGCCTTTTGCCAAAGATCTTATCCATAGCATTTTTCTTAAATTCACAGGTACTCTCCTCATGATTTGTTTCGCAGAAGTTACACCAAATGGGAGCCATTATGGTATTTGGATGAAAAGTGTTTTCATTAGTATTCCTAAAAGGTGCTAAGGAAGAAGAAGAATAAGTGCCTGGGGAAGAGGAAGCGAAATTTCCTTTTCGCTCATAGGCTATCATCCTATTATTCATATCTTGCATGAGTTGTAGGAGGGAAGACATGTATGTTTTCTTGACCAAGTCTCCCTTAGGGAGACCCATTCATTCATGTTTCTCTTCATATTCTAGGCAAGTTTGAAGAGCAGAACCAATATTTTCAATAGCCTTCTCTTCAAGTCTATGATGATAAGGAGAAGGTAATGCATTATAAGAATGCATGAAAGCAACCTGATTTTTAGGATGGATTATTTCAAATATTTGATTATATAATTTGGTGAAGCAAAGAATAAAATATTTAATGGTCTCACCATCCTTATAGGAAATATTATTGTACTCCGTTAACTGCTTAGCCAGACTCTTGGGATGTCCATAAGTGTAATTGAACCAATAAACCAATTCTTCCCAAGTGGAAAGGATTCTTGGAGGGAGGATTCTTCCCAAGTTACACCAACTGCAAGCCATTATGGCCTTTGGATGAAAAGTGTTTTCATTAGTATTCCTAAAAGATGCTAAGGAAGAAGAAGAAGCCCTTGGGGAAGAGGAAGAGGAATTTCCTTTTCACTCATAAGATATCATCATATTATTCATATCTTGCATGAGTTGTAGGAGGGAAAACATATATGTTTTGTTGACCAAGTCTCCCTTAGGGAGACCCATTCTTTCGAGTTTCTCTTCATATTCTAGGCAAGTCTGAAGAGAAGAACCAAGATTGTCAATATCCTTCTCTTCAAGTTTGTGATGATAACGAGAAGGTAATGAATTATAATAATGTATAAAAGCAACCTGATTTTGAGGATGGATTAGTTTAGGGATTTGATTATATAATTTGGTGAACCAAAGGTTAAAAAATTTAATGGTATCACCATCCTTATAGGAAATATTATTGTATTCCTTAACTGCTCAGTTGGACTCTTGGTATGTCCATAAGTGGACTTGAACCAATAAACCAATTCTTCCCAAGTGAAAAGGATTCTAGGTGGGAGGTCAAAAAAACCTGTTGCGGCTTTCCCTTCGAGAGAGTTGACAAATAAACACATGCAAGTGTCATTATCGTTAGCCCCTATGTTATGAAAAGCATTAGAAAATTCTACCAGTTGTTGATTTGTAGTAACGATATGGTTTCCCGAGTACCTAGGAAAATGATATTTGAATTTTGGTAATGGGTGAGTGGCTGGTGTGATATTCAAGGGAGAATATACATGCCACGAGGTGGTCGTAGAATCTTCCTCAAATTGGAAAATTCCATATTTCTTTATTACTTTAGTAAGATTGGTAGTGGATTGAATAGGGATTTGATGATTGTAGATACTACCAATTACTAATGAAGAAAAATCTTGTGAGGAGGAGGAACCTCTGGTGCCACTACCACTACCTGCAGATGTCATGTTGAAAGTGATAGGTATGGGTGATAAAGGTGAACTGGAAGAATCAGATAAGGTTTACCTAAGAACACTTTGTTGTATTGATAAGACAATTTTCCTCCCTATTTCAAAATAGGAGTAGCTTCAGGGGACAACCATCTTCTCCTTCGAGAGACACGAGGACTAGAGGACATGAAAGGAAATACCAAAGGGGTAGGAAAAGGGAGGTTACTGTTGATTTCTAGTCTGCCTTTGTCTAGCTTACCAACGTTCACAAATATTTATTTCCCTTTCAATTACTTCCCAAGAGCGTTCAAATTCAACACGAGTACTAGCAGTTTCTAAAATAGTGTTGAATAAAGTCAATGCAATGTTGGTTTGGTCATCAAGACCGTTTCCAATATTCGATTGTATCGTAATAGGTATTGTCATGGAAAAATCAGTCAAAGAGTAATCCGATAAAAATAAAAATAAAATACAATTGTGATACAATCAACCATAGAGATATGGAAGATCTCCCAAGTATGGTCACCAAATAAATGTTGAGGAAAAGGTATGAGGAACCTTACTCAACCATTTTCAGATCTTTTCGGGCTAAGGAAAGATAGTTGGGAATGCCACCTAGGGTTTATAGGCTTAAAAAAAAATCACTTAATCCATAGGTATTAAGTGCGAGGGACCAAGGATGGATTTATATATGTTACATCTAACTGCATAAAATAAATAAAGTAAGCAAGAAATTACATAAGTGTTTACATGGATAAGAGACAAGGTTAAAAGAGAAATCTAAACCAAATCATTAGAATACACATGTGAGACAGAAATCCGAAATCCGAAATCCGAAATTAGATTTTTATATTTATTTCATTCTGAGATACAAAACTAAATTATCTTTACAAAACCCTATGAGGGTAGGGACCAAAGTCAGATTTAGAATCCTCCGATGGGCACCATACAAAAAGACTCTGACAACAAAATAAAATTGAAGCTAAAGATTTGGATCAACTTGCCAAAAAATGTTGTCACTTGACTTTGCAAAATATTCTTTATCAATCATGAAATTTAATTCATAAACAAACAAGAACACACATACTGCCAAAGATAAATCATACACCTTTAAAGACAAGCTGCTAAAAGATATGATTCTGTTTTTGAATCTTGCTTCCTTCAATAAGACCCTGCTATCATCAAGATGGTTAATCCTTCTAGTAAACTCAAAATGAATGAAGAATGGAAGTATCTCACAAGTACATATAAAAACTTATAGTAGGAGTTCTCCTCTATTCTCTTTTACTCTTTGTCTCTTCATTTGATTGAGCTTTTATCTTTTCTCAATAAGTTATGGTAGTTCAACTACCTTTATTTTGTTAAACTTAATTAGCTTAACTAATTAGTTGAGACAAATAAATAATAATATATATAGATAAGGGTGTAATTAAATAATAACTAAATAGGTGGGACCCCTTGTGACTCCCATTTTCAATCTCTTTTAATAATCATCAAAACATGAAGTATAACACCCAAAACATTTGATTCAAACATCCTCCTTGTAACTCCCATCCTCATATTAATGATCAAATATTTTAATATCAGCAAAATAGAACATGATTATATCCAAAAATAACATTATATCCATGTTGTCCAAAACACTGTCTAAATATGTATTTGTTTTCCAAAACATTGTCAAAATAAAAATATTGTCCTCAATAGAAAATAACATTAATCAACATTAAAAACCATATTTGTTGTGAGAGGCATTTTTCCTCTTTTCACTGCTGCCTTCTTTTGATCCCATATCTGATTTATCCTGTGAAATAGCCTTCAATTGATGGGAACCTTATGGGTGGACAACATTGATGACGTGAAAACAATCATCCTTGAGATGAAGATGAGAGGACACCGATTCAGAGGAATATTTGGATGACTTGGAGGGAGTGTCCAATCCTTTTCCCTCATCTATATCTGGCTCAAGAACATCAATTTTTAGCCTTTTACTTGCATGAGAGGTCTATACTGGCGAGACAACATGATCAACTTGGGCAATTGGATTTATTGGCAGTGGAGGAGGGGGTAATGACAACGACACAGTGGGTCAACCATGGTGATGAGCTACATCCTGATGAAAAATATCTTGTCAACCATCATTTACAGGTGGTTATGGATGCATATACACATGAGGGGGGACGTGCATACTAGAGAAATTCTAACACAACTGGTAAGGAGGCCTCTCAGGTATAGGTTGCAGAATTCCTTGGCCAACTAGATTAAAAACTCAGCTTGGAAAAGTTGATTCAATTCTTGCAGAATGGCGTCAAAATGTATCGAAAATCATGGCCTTCTATGGCCTCTTTGCCAATTATTTCATTTGCCTCTATTAGCACCTCTGCCATTACTGCCTCTACTAAATAAACTCATCCTGAAGCAATATTACAAACATGTTATGAAAAACTCTTAACAATATATGAATCAATACTCTACCTAAATAAAATCAAAAGGTTGGCTCTATTATTCACAACAGAAGCACATGCAATCCATCCATCAATATTTTTAAATTCAACAATCAATTTCCATTTGAACAGGGAGTGATAGGGCTATTGGGAAGACAAGGGGCTTTATAATGAGTGTAAAATGGTAGCATGGATGGGAAACTACCCACGAATATTGTTCAACCAAATGAAAAAGTAACATAAAATGCATCCATATCCATACTTCCAAGACTAGTCATCATTTAGTCCCTTTCTTTTGTTGTTAATTCTTTCTCTTTTATTTTTTATTTTTAAAGAATTAAATTCATAATTATGGAACATGGGATGTTTTAAATGTATTTGGGAAGGCAATGGGAATATAATGAGTGAAAAGTGAGATAATGAAAGGGAAAAAGATGATATAATGAGTGAAAAGTGAGATAATGAAAGGGAAAAAGATGATTATTGTTCTATTATAGACAATAATATTTATTGAAAATCATCAATACCATCATTTGTCAAAACTTTTCTCTGTTTAATAATTCAAATTCAAGGCACAACCATTTTGATATTACCCAAATATAAAACCCCAGGAAAGTTTCAGGACTGTCAAAATTCACAACTTTAATTTCTCCTTTTCAATTAGCAGAGCTTTTGTAAAATATTGTTAACAAAGTCATTCAAAGCAATTAAAAACAGACTACATCAAGTGCGTATGGGAGGATGAGAACACAAACATAAATCCATAGACCTTTCAATATTCAACGCTTGTATCACAACCATAATACTTGTTACATAAACAGACTGGGTTCGAAACCTCATGTGAAACTAGTGCTCATTGTTTGAATTAATCATCATATAAATTAAAAATTGACTAAACCCCCATAGATAAATAAAAAATGAGCCAAGACTTAATGCATATATCCAATCTTTCCCATTGTCGGGTCAACACTATAACATACATCAAGACCATAGTTTGAATCTACTAATTTCCATACATCAGATAAAATAACCGAGGTCTGGGAAAATGGAAATTTGAAACATTCATAACGGGTTTGTAAAAACCATTTAACTATTTATTTCCACAACATATCTTCCACAAAACTCCCCTGGTGGCCGCAAGGAAAATACGTCTGTCTCACACATGTTCACAAACAATGGAAAGATAATTTGAAGCAACTGCAAGTCTTCCAAAGACTGGTAAAGGGTATGACATTATGCAAGAAAAAAATTGTGTTCTTTTGTTTCACGGAGAAAAACCCTTGAATTTTAATCACCAGAGATTATTGAACACGAAAGTACTTGCCATAATTATTTTCCAACATCCATAAAAATATAAGCAACACTTGTTATGGGAAGAACACAATGACATAATTCAAACAAAAAGGAATTTCAAACATCATTCTCAGTTTCAAACATTTAAATTCCAATAGAGAGGAACCTCCATTTAAATGTAATTTGCACAACAGTGATACCCACATACACCCATTATAAACTTCAGAAATCAAACATAGTCTATAAGAAAATCGAAGATCCAACATCATGATTTTATTCAGAGTGGAGCTATAGTTCATGAATGGAGAGATAAGAGCCAACATACCTGTAAGGAGAATGCCAGAAAACCAACAAGAGCCACTATTCTTCCCAAGTCCGAGCAAGACAGAGGTAAAACCAGCCAAAGTAGGCAACACAAACACAAACAAAGTGAAGGTGGCGACCTCAAGGTAGGGTTAGAGTCACGTGCAATAATTGCACGTCATTTCCCACATTAATTTCCATCAACTAGAACCAAGTACGAGCACACCCAATAATTCCAACACATAGTCCACTATGTTTTCCACATAACATTTCAATCCAAAAATCAAATTTGCCTCTCTACATTAAACTCATAAATATTTAACCTATACTAAACACTTAGAACCAAAACATGTTATGTCCCACATTCCTTGCTAGTGAAGGATTTCCATCTCATAATACTTATCCACTATCCACAATAATAACAAGTATACCATAAGTGCAATACACCACAACTATACGTGGCTTGTGCTTAAGGTTTGAACAACAAGTCAAAATATATGTGTAGCAAGAATAAACCAAGATGCTTATTAAAAAAAAACATTTTCCCATTTTCCTTCCTCTTTTAAATTAAATTGACAACACACTGATCATTCGTCCATTTCACATGGAAAGCGGTTTCAAATTTTTGGGTTTATTCCCAAACTGTAGAATTAATTTTGCAAGGTAGTCATGAGCACAAAGAAAATAAAACTTCCTTTCATCATTATTCACATAATGGGGTCCCACCTATTTAGTATGTTATTAAATATATACAAGTAAAAGTCATTGCAACCCATTTGCAGGAAGGGATTCCATGTTGCATTTTTGGGAGTCAACAAAATGGCGACTCCACAAGGAAATATGTTCCCAATAGATTTAGAGCTCATAATGTTTGCTTTCACAGACCGGTAGAATTAGGTAATAAAAAATCTCTTAAAAGAATAGCTGTGCAATAGGGGGGGAAATATGGTTTAAGGGAAATAATGGGTCAGGATTTCGGGGAATAACTCATGGAACGTGATATGTATGAGGGGAGTTGGTCCTGTATGCACAAAGATTCATAACTAATATTTTTTTTTGGAATTTCAAGGAGAATGCTTCTGATATACTCTTGAATCTCAGGATGTAGGGAAGAAATTGATAGTAGAAACAAGGAAGAAGACAAAACAAACTATACTACAATAGTATTGAAAGCAAAAAATTATTTCATCGGTGTCTCAAAAGGAGGACATCGTGACATCTCTATGTATTTTATTTTCATCGATCAACAATACTTACAGAATGACATTGTTATGACAAAACTGATCCAGAATTTATTTTTGATGATTACGAGAAACAACAACAGAAATTAAAACTCAACAAACCAAAGTTAAAAAAAGAGTAAGACAAAAGACTATATACAACAATCATGTTTACACAAAGAACTAATGATCAATCTAGTTCCACATATTGTTTCAAGTGGGAACCATTAGTACTATAAGAAAATAATTGCTCCTCCAAATCCTTTAGAAAATATGAGTTTGTGCCAAGGATAAAAGTGATTTTGAAAGGACCTAGCCATAATTTTTGGAATTTAGAATGTATCCCTCTTTCAGCATGGGATGAGTCCCATAGCAGGACTTTGTTGTCAAACTTAAATTCAACAGCCTTTTCTCGCTTGTTAAAATATTTTTTCACCATTTGCTTCCTTCTTTTTAGGTTCTCCAAGGAAAATTTCTTCGTTCTTCCAGGGCTAACAATGCATTTATCCTTTGGGGAACATTAGAAGAATTTAATTCTTTAGTTTGTAACATCATTCGTAAGGAGGAAATATCTAGTTCAGTAGGAAAAATAACCTCTTGGCTATATATGAGTTGAAAGGGAGTAAAGCATTTAATTGCTTTGGTGGTTGTACAGTCTTCCCAGAGAGCATAAGTGAGAAGTGTGTGTCACTGGCGAGGTTTGTCTTCTATGATTCTCTTTATGATCCTAACCAGATTCTTGTTAGTGGAATCTGTTTTCCCATTTCCATGAAGGTAATAAGAAGATGAAGTAAAATGTTTGACACCTAATTTAGCCATAAATTGGGTCAATTTTGCATAAATGAATGTTGGGAAATTGTCCATAATGATCTCTAATGAGATGTCAAATATGGAAAATATATTAGATTCTAGGAAATAAATTACTTGCTCATCCTATGCATGTCTAAGAGGGGAAATCTCGATCTACTTAGTAAAGTAATCAGTGGTTTTCAAAATAAAGATATGCCCTGCAGAAGATGGAGGATTGATAGGACTAATAAAATCTAGACCCCATTTACAAAAAGGGAAATCTGAGAGGACAGGTTGTAAAGGCATGGAAGAATGGCGTTATTTCCCAATGAATTTTTGGCATTTATCACAAGATCCTTCAAATTTATATGAATCGCGAAATATCGAATGCCAATAGTAACCATTTCTTATGATCTTAAAAGTAATAGCCTTAGCAGAAAGATGGCCATTGATGTGAATGATAGAAGCTGATGATCCATGGTTTTTGAGGAATAACTTTTGTGCTTCTTCGTTATTTACACATCAAAGTAACAAGCCATTAACAAACCTCCTAAAAAAAGGTCTCCTAAAATGATATACTTGGAATATTAAAGCTGTAGTCTCCTTCTCTGGTGAGGATCAAGCCCATCTAGACACCTTTGATACTACAAATAATACATCATATTTTTATACCAAGGATGCTCAGATAAAGAGAGGTTCTGATTTTCAATATAAAATAACGCTGAAAGGGGATTTTCTTGTTCGTCAAGTTCTTCACTTGGTTCAAGGTGCTGAGCTAAGTGAATGGCTAGGTCTCATCCCTTGATCATCTTCGAAGTCATGATTGTCAAATCATGCTCTTGAATTTTGGCAAGCCAATGCACAAGTTTTCCTGAAAGATAAGTTTGTAAAAGAAAAAACTTGACAACAGGAAAATGGAATTTTACCTATGTATGTTTGCCCAAAATAAAATGGTGAAATTTTTCTATACCTTGACAATAGAAAAAACATGTTTCTCAATACAAGAATATTTGACCTCATCATCTGATAAAATTTGACTCATGTAAGCTATAGGTTTTTCATTGTTTTGGTCATCATTTTGTAAGAGGATAACATAAATTGCTTCCTCGGTAGAATTGGTATATATGATAAAGTCTTTCTCAAAATCCAATTTTGCTAGAATCAGTGGGGAACTAATTGGTTTCTTGATCGTAAGGAAAACATTCTCGACATCATTTGTCCAAGAAAAAGAATGATCCTGCTTCAGAAGATTATGGATTGGTTTAACCATGACAAAAAAATTAGGAACAAATCTACAGACGAAATTAATAATGCCCACGAAAGCTTGAACTTATTTCTTGGAGATGGGGGCAGGGAGGTTTAGAATGGCGGTAATCCTCTTGGGATCTATGCTTATCCCTAAATCAGAAAAAATATGACCGAGGAGATTTCCCTTCGTGACACCGAAAATAGATTTGGAAGGATTTAAAGAAATGCCAAATTTTCTGCAGTGCATGAAGACTTTTCTAAGATGACCAAAATGATCGAACCGGTTCTTAGAATAAACAATCAAATCATCAAGATAAACTTGGATATTTTTACCGATTAGATCGTTAAAATCTATTTGTGTATATCTTTAAAAGGTGGCACCTGCATTATATAATCCAAAAGACAAGCGTTCATATGTGAATGTGCCCCAGTGTGTGGTAAATGTTGTTTAATACTTATCAGTCATGTTTACCTTTATTTGAATATACCTAGAAAAATCATCAAGTAAGGACATCATTTGAGACCCCACAACATGTTGTACGATCATTTCCATATTAGGAAGCGAAAAATGGTCTTTGACACTTTCTCTATTCAATGCGCGAAAATAGACACATAATCTGATCTGGCCGGTATTTTTCTGAACATGGACCATATTTGAAACCCACTCGGAATACTTAACTTGAAAGATTATATTAGCTTTCAACATTTTTTCCAATTCTTTTCTAATAGTGGCTTCAAGTGTAGGGTTAATATGACTTTGTTTTTTCCTAACTGGTTTTACCCCTTCCTTGATAGGAATTCCATGTTGTATGAGAGTAGGATCAAAACCACGAAGATCCTCATATGACCAGGAAAACAAATCTTGAAATTCATGGAGTAATTCTATGAATTTCACTTTATCTTCATTAGAACATTGGGAACCTAATTTAATTATATTTGGAGATTCAGATGTCCCAATATTCAAGGAAATCGTATCACCAACTTTCCTTTTTGACTCCTCTTCCTTATGCGTTTCCTTGTTTCCTACATCACTTGACAAAAATGAACTTTCAAGAGGAGTCAAGCCTTTAGGAAATTTGTCATATTCAATAGAGATGATTTCTTTGGGCTTAAATGGTTCATTTTGTATAAAAGAGAAAATTCCTTCGTCACTTGGGAAAACCTACAATGATTCTACATTATCAAGGATGTGAGGACGATATAGAGATTGAAACGTATAATCATGTCTTTGAGGTAAAATTTGTCAGGTAGGGGATGATTCAAAAAGAACTAGCCTATCATCCATTGAATTAAGTTCCCTCTTAACATGTGTGATGTTAAATGATAACAAATTTGAAATGAGAATCCAAAAATCTTGAGTATAATATTTAAGTAACTTATTGCTTGGTGAATAAATCTTACATACAAGATTCACAACAAGTTCAAAATCACCAAATACTATGAGGTCACCACAACCAAGGTTATATGCATTTTTTATGCCTAACAATAAGGCCTCAATCTCAGTGACATTATTTGTGCAATAAAATTCCAACCTATAAGATAAATTGTGGATTTTACCTATAGGATAATATATAATGATGTCGGCTCCATTACCTTCATTTGAACATGATCCATCTAAATTCATGTGCCACATGCCATCATCAAAATCAACTGGTTCAAGCATAGTGTCACCTTGATCAACAAAGATAGAGTACACTCCCAAATCGTCTTCGAGATAATTTACACTAGGTTGGGGAACGCTCTCTATATATAGTGAAATTCTTCCTTCCCTAAGTAATATAATTTTCTCACCGACATATAAAGTACTTGGATGTTGAGGGTTGATCTTATCTCGGGATGTGCTTACAGAAGTATGGTTACATGATTTCACCTATAGTTGATTGCTGCAAACTATTTTAAGAAAGCATGCTTCTAGAATTTTCGTTAGTGCAAGACAAGCCAAGCTCTTCCATGATAATTTTAGACATTACACTTGGACCAAACCCGCCATCAATTAGGAAACAATGAGCTATTTTATCCATGATTTTTATAGAGATATAGAAAGGGTTTTTTTTACAGGGTTCCTAAAATTATTTACACCTATGTTATTTATAGTTGAATCCTCTTCCTTTAACTCTTCAAATAGATTGGCTATGGTAGAAATTTTACCTTCCATAAAGTTTTTGAGATGATTCTATTGTTTTGGGAAAACAACCATGTCCAAAAGAGTAGCATCATCTTTGATATTAGACAATTGATTAATGATATTTTAATTAGAAGAGGGAAGAGGAGAGGACACTCCTCGATTATCCAAAGTTCTCACAACTTGTGTATCAACACTTTGAGAAGATGATATTGGGGTGGATGAAGTGCAGGGAAGGTCATATTTTCCCTTGGTAGTGTAAGATTTATTCATGGTATTAATTACCATAACATCTTCTGGTTCAACCCAATCTAAAACAACGATCATAGTATCGGGCCTTTTCCCAAAGATCTTATCCATAGCATTTTTCTTAACTTCGCAAGTACTCTCCTCATGATTTTTTTCGTAGAAGTTACACCAAGTGCGAGCCATTATGATATTTGGATGAAAAGTGTTTTCATTAGTATTCCTAAAAGGCACTAAGGAAGAAGAAGAATAAGCGCCTGCGGAAGAGGAAGAGGAATTCCATTTTCGCTCGTAGGCTATCATCCTATTATTCAGAGTTGTAGGAGGGAAGACATGTATGTTTTCTTGACCAAGTCTCCCTTAGGGAGACCCGTTCTTTCAAGTTTCTCTTCATATTCTAGGCAAGTATGAAGAGTGGAACCAATATTTTCAATAGCCTTCTCTTCAAGTCTACGATGATAAGGATAAGGTAATGCATGATAAGAATGCATGAAAGCAACTTGATTTTGAGGATAGATTAGTTCAAAGATTTGATTATATAATTTGGTGAAGCGAAGGATAAAATATTTAATGGTCTCACCATCCTTATAGGAAATATTATTGTATTCCCTTAACTTCTCAGCTGGACACTTGGGCTGTCCCTAAGTGGACTTGAATATTTAAACCAATTCTTCCCAAGTGGAAAGGATTCTTGGAGGGAGGTAAAAAAAATTCTGCTACATTTTTCCCTTCGAGAGAGTTGACAAATGAACGCATGCAAGCGTCATTATAGTTAGCCTGTATGTTATGAAAATAATTATAAAACACTACTAGGTCTTCATTTGTAGTAATGGTACGGTTTCCCGAGAACCTAGGCAAATAATCTTTCAATTTTGGTAATGGGTGAGTGGTTGGTGCAATTTTCAAGGGAGAAGATACGTGCCAAGAGGTGGTTGTAGCATCTTCCTCAAATTGAAAAAGTCTATATTTCTTTATGACTTTAGCAAGATTGGTAGTGGATTGAATAGGGATTTGATGACTGTATATACTACCAATTACTGATGAAGCAGAAGGTTGCGAGGAGGAGGCACCTTTGGTGCCACTACCACTACCTACATATGTGATGTTGAAAGTGATAGGTAGGGGTGATAAATGTGAACTGGCAGAATTAGATAAGGTTCGCATAAGAGCACTTTGTTGTGTTGATAAGACAAATTTCCTCCTTCCTATTTCAAAAATAGGAGTAACTTCAGGGGAAAACCCTCTTCTCCTTCGAGAGATGCAAGGATTAGAGGACATGAAAGGAAATACCAAAGAGGTAGGAAAATGGAGGTTATTGTTGATTTCTGAGATCCCTTTACTTGGCTTCCCAATGTTCACGAATATTTATGTCCCTTTCAATTACTTCCCAAGAGCGTTCAAGTTCAACAAAAGTACTAGTAGTTTCTAAAATAGTGTTGAATAAAGTCAATGCAATGTTGGTGATCCAAAAAGGATCCAGAGAAGACTAAGGATAACTAAAAATTCACAGAAGCACCTCAGGAAGCTCAAAATGGCCCTAGTAGACAGAGAAAGGGAAAAAATTAAAATTCCTCAAAACCCAGTGAAATTGGCATCATCACAAAGAGCACGTCACAATATTTCCAATGGCGTAAACGGCCTGTTAAACAGAGTTACAGATAAAATGATATTTGTGGTCAATGTTTTGGTCAATCTAGCCCAATCAGCAGGGATGTGTCAACATCTGTATTGCTGACATCAACATCAGTATTGATGATGTCAGTGTCTGTATAGGGTACGTGGAACACGTAGAGGGTCACACATGTCATGTTGATATAAACATGATGTCATCATGATGATGTGGCAACACCAGAGGATGCCACATGTCACTCATTTTTGGACTTTTCTGGTCAGTCTGTGGACCAATGGGAAAGTGCCACATTGCAATCCGTAAAACCACTCGACAGATGACGTGGTAGGTTGATGTGGGAGAGATGACATGGAAGGTCTATGCAATATGGTGGTGTTGTCATATGAAAGGCTTCCACGTGGCCCAGTACTGGGATGTCACCTGGCAGCGGGAAAATGCCCAAGGACGCCCAACAACCAAAATTCAAAATTAGAAAAGGGGTTTGTTGGCGCCAACCCCTAGTTCACTAAATATAACAAAAAATCCGACAAAAGGTTGGGGAAGCTCACCACCAGATCTGGTAGGATCTTCCATATGAGACTATACTCCAAAGATAGCGGGGGTTATAACTGCCATATCATATTGTTACAAAAGAGTGCCCAAAATGGGAGGTTCGCGGGTTCGACCCCGAGACCTCCCCAAAAAAAAATGCCTTAACATAACTCTACCAACCGTTTGGTCTAATGGCCCCATCATTTAATCCGCTCCAATTTTTATTTAAAAATGGGTTTTTGCCAATGCACAGGGTTAGACCAGGGGCGCGAGACCAAACATATGGGGCATGGAAAATGAGACATTTTTCATTAATTTATTGCAGGTGCAGGCATGGAAACCAAGACAAAATTTCTCATGGGCCTGAAAGTGCCATAATCAGATCGAGGTGTGTATTGACGTAAAAATCTACTTTGGGCTAAACAAGATGGTTTACACGTTCATTCCTCCACAAGTTCCCCTTTGTGCTATGGTTCCATTTGAAGACAATGGCGGGGCTCATAGTTACTATGGAATCTGCCTTTGAAAGAGTATCGTTTTCCTACCTTCATAGGGTTTTGAACCCTCTCACATCATAATTCCTCATGTCAAAACTGTCCATGTCATATTTCATGAGCTAAGCATGCAATTTGCAAAAAAATTAACGTTGGCCCCCTTCTCCTGTCACTAGGCAGGTCCCTTGGGGATGTGGTCTTTTTGCAAAGTATAAGATGAAGTCTACTCAAATTTTTGGAAATAAAATGATTCCATATTCTAGGGAAAAGGACAAAATTTCAACCGGGCTATCATGAGCCCAATTTCAAGTCCGTATGAACCCCCTACAGAGGACACAAAGTTAGCATCACCCAAATGGACAAAACCAATAGTTGTGACTTCCTTGTATGATTATGTTTGGATGTATACTATAAAAGGAAAATAAAACCTATACATGGTATAGGGTATTTCAATACCTTTCCAACTATATATCTCGTGCTTGGTTTCGACCCCTGGTTGGTAAGAACGAGCCTTCACAAGTTCATGACCAATTTTGGACACCAGATTGGTTGCAGTGATTTGGGGTTTAAAAATTGTTGTTAAAGATTTTTAAATCAGAATTTTATCAATTCCATGTTGTAAAGGACTCATATACCTTTCCAACGGCTCCCTATTTTCCTCATTACGACCTCAGATGGTCCGTTTAGAGCTGTCACAAGTTGGTCAATTATTTTGGGGAAAAGGGGGGAACCACCTTGCATAACAGGGTTTCATGAGAGATAAAACAACCATTAATGGCCCCAACACACAAATCTATGGCCACATCGTCGAAATAAGAGTCGGTAAATTTCTAACGGTACTTCATTTTCCTTGATTGGATATTGTATGATGATATGGTGCCTTTTGCAAGATTGGGTGTCATGTGGGCCCACCAACAAGTAAGGGGTTTTAAGAGACAATTGTTTTGGGTTGAAATTGAGGGCTGAGGTGGCATTATTTTAGATTGGTGACTACATATTCTTAACGAGCTCGTCAATACCTTTCTAGTGATGTGCCCTGCATCCAATTCCGACTCTGTCTCATCTGGCAACCTTTTTGGGGATAAGTCAACAACAACAAGGTAAAGTCAAAGTTAAAGTCAAACTTTGACTTGGCACCATTTTCGAGAAATATTGGAAAAATAACATAAAAAATAAAAAAATTCAGAAAATCATGGGAAGGACACACAACCTCCCTCATGCAATATTTGGGAAATTTGATTTTTTGGAAAATTAGAAAATACAAAGCCCCCCCTCTCCCCTCTCTCAAGTCATTTTGGCATTTTGGCCAAGGGGAGAGGGAGCTCTACAACAGGATTCAATGGAAGAAGGAGGCTTCCTGGAAGCAAGTGCAATTCTTCATTGAGCAACCATCCATAATCATGCAACAACCTTCAGACATAGAGCCAAGTAAACCCCTGTCAGTCCCAATTCAAAAGAAAATTTTGTTGGTTGTGGTGAATTTTTTTGAATGGAGGAGTGTTATTTCTTCCTTCAGAATGATTGTCTTAGTGTTGTTTTAGATTTCAAATTGGTTGCTGGTTCATATTTCAAATTGGTTGTTGGTTCATGTTTGTTGGTGTGCCATATTCAGTTATTTTTATGTTAAAAAAATTCAAAGGGGAGGGGATTTGAACCCCTATTGGGCACCAGGGCCAAACCTCCAAGGCTCCTTTAGATGAACACTTTTTTTACTGTGGCTAAGTATGCAGGCCTGTGCATGGCCATTTGCAAGGCTAAGCTTTGAACCCCAAGAAACAACACAAA
>ML780559.1:244258-266160 GCA_009831015.1 Picea engelmannii | reverse complement strand
TAAAAATAAAAGTATTATTAATTTTTTTTAATAAAATAAAAAAAAATTAATAAATTCTTATATATACATTTAAAATTATGCATTAAAAAATTAAAATTCCCCCTCCCAGGTGTTGAGGGGTCCTAAATCCCTTTAACTCAACAACAGGAAACAAACCCGCCATTGAGGCCCAATTAGACTCTGCAACATTTGATAGTGGAATGGTTCTCCAGATCTTGCAATCCGTCCAATTAATCGATGGGCTTTACGTAGTGATTTACATGATATCTTCTCGTGAAAACTCCTCCTTCAGTTTGAATGTTCTCTTTTTTGTATTTTCTCTTATAGGTGGGTCTGATAAAAGATAGGTGCTGGTATAAACCAGCTGGGTAAAGGAAAAAAGGGGAAAAAATTAACTACTGAAGAAGGCTGAGCTCAGGATAACCCTCGTTCTCAAGCATGCATACAAAGATTTTCACACCTACAATAAGCCTAGTACTAATACATCAACTTGTTGGTATTTCAATTATTGACTGAGATAAAATTATCGAAAGAAAACGTACATGGAATAAAATGATGGCAAGAAAATTAGTTTCCTTAGCTCTAATCACTAATCACACATTAACACAACGATTTCCTTTCCATCATTAGAGATAAGAACTATAAAAATATTGAATCAAGTAACTTATCAATAGATTCATAAACTCTTACTCATTACAACATCCATTCATGAGATAAAATCAGAAGTAATTCCTCCTTATGATCCAATTACGCATGCCTTTGATGTAAAACAATAACTTATCTCCGGTCCTAAATAAGACTTCTCAATTAAGGTAGTTCCAAAATAGTTCTTTAAAATAGTTCTTTACAATTCCAAAACTGAGGGTCTTTACCAAAACCATCGATCCTTTCTAAAAGGTCGATCCTCCTATTTATAACAAATTATTAACTAAAAATAAATATCAAAAGTGCAAGCTAAGTAAATCAAAACATCGCCACATGGCGCTTCCATCTCTCTGTATTCTAAGAGTCATCAAATGGTTTCACTTAAGTGGATGACTCTTCTCATACTCTGACCATTTAACAAAGAGTTCCTTGCATGTGTTGTCATACGTGAATGTGTGTTGGTCCATCGGGGCCGAAAGGATCTCCTTTATCTCCACTTCCCATGCCCGATACTTGACTACTTTAACACTTAACTACTGTAATATTGTTTGAGCCTTGATCTGGTGCTCCATGAACTGTTGTACCTAACCTAGCACCATGTTTTCCACCTTTTCTATCTCTACAGTACATGATGAGTCTTGTTCTGCATGTTGTTTGACTATGTCATGCAAGTCAACAAAGTCCTCGGGTGAGCCGTATTCTAGGAGACCGATGTATCTCATCGCCTGATTGATCTTGTTCCAACTTCTTTCTCAATCGACCCATTTCTCTTGAAACTCCTGCTGAGGTTCTTAGGCCATCTTCACCCAATATTCGGTTGACTTCCTTATACGGTCAATGTTGTTGTCCCTTAGCATATGAATGTTGCGATCTACGTCGTCTCGGCCCTTTTTAACAACACTGATGTAATAAATTCTTTCCACCGCTTGGTGGGCCTTCTCATACCATATTTCCATGTCTTTTCATGTCAGTAGCACCATAAGGGTGTCTTCTTGGAAGTGGGTTATCCCTGCAGTGAAAAGGTGCCACTCAATCGTGAATTTTATATAGGCATCTTGGAATTCGCTTCTCAAAAATACCATGGCCTCTATGGAGTCCTGATAGTATTTCTCCAAATGGCACAGATGCTCCAACTCCTTTAGCGCAACAACCAACTCCTCTTCATCTTTCCTTGCTCTATCCAGGGTGGCATCTGTGATTGCAATTCTTGCATCGATAAGCTCAGACGTCTTGGAATCTCTGTACTAATCAATTTATCCTCTATGGTGATGAGGATGGAACTAACCAAAGTAAGCCTCCTTTTCTTGGTGGTTCTCTTCACGATGGCTTTCCTCTTTCGGTCATAGGTGATTGCTTTTATATCGATGACCTCATCCACAGGTTCAGGGATTTGTTTCTCTCCCCAAGTAAGAGTGTTTCCCAGGCTCGCGATAGTGTATATCTGTTCAATATTGGGTTCATAAACCTCTTTTGTATGACCCAAAGGCTCAGCCTTTGGTTGTTTCTCATTGGGGGGTAAAGTACTGGCAAAAATTGAGGAATCAGGGGCAGCTTCGGTACTTACTTGGTAATCGACTGTCGAGATGTCGATTTCGTGTTGTGGAATCTCTTGCCCTTTTTGCCTGATCCTACCTCATTCCTAGATCTATCGATTGGGGTTCCTGGTATGTCAAGTGGCTCATCATCCAAGGAAATTTCTACCTCATGCTCGTTCTACAGATGACTGTGACTTGGAGCATTGGGACTGGGGGGGTATGCTCTCTCAAATTCTTTCTCCTATGTGATTTCCACTGGAGTCACGAGGGAAACCTACGATCACTCCTCATCATCATAGATAGTTATTAAGTCATACAAGGGGTTTGGTAATCTAGTCCTCCCTAGTGTCCCTGATATCTCATGCTGGGTTGAAATTCCCCATGGTGATATGATTTTTGGTGGTGGAATTTCAGGGATTTCTGGCCCGGTAATTCCTTCAAGTTGTATCGGCTCTAAGCCACTTGGCTCTCCTCTTCTTGCGATTGGGTTGTCAGCAGGAACCCTCTTCATCTATACGAGATCTGGGTCGTTCTTCAAATAATCAATGACTCTTTGTGCTTCTGCCATCAAAAGCAATCCCCTTGTCTATGCCTCTGTTATCAAGAACAATCCCCTTCTCTGTGCCTTTGTTGTCTCTACCGCTCTGATTTATTCCCTAGCTCTTAGGGCCTCTTGAGGTGACTACTCTATCGTTTCCACCTATTCATCCATGCTCATGGCCCTGAAATTTGTCATGTTTTGGTTGGCCATCCTCTGAACCACCTTGTTCTAGCCCTGGGTGATATTTGTGAATATTTCGTCCTCAAACTCGTCATGAGCATACGACCAACAAGATGATACTTGCGAAGCATGTTGGAGGACCAAGCCTTTAGGGTTGTGCTTGCGGAATTGACCTTTCAAGAACCTAAATTCAATTTGGCTCAACCCTTCTTGTTTGGCTTGAGTAGTATCCTTTAATAGATAGAACCCCACATGGAAACCGTAGGGTGTGAAAGCTCATTTCTTGTCTTTGACCAATGTGGCGTTATAGCCCTGTAGGATGGTATGATAAAAAAATTCTGCCATGACGAGCCGGTCTGGGACATGAGCAGGTAGGAGATGTGGTGCTCTGGTGTCCCTGAAAACCCAGATGTAGGTTGAGCGTTCGTCCAGGTACCAATGACCTACCTTGGTTATCATTTTCTTGGCTGTCGTCGATAGCCTTGGGCATTCCTTATTAAAAATAATAAATAAACATGGGCGATGAATTCATCGCACATTAGTGCATAAGATTTCTTGTACCTGTTCTCCCATAGTACACTGAAGTAGACGTGGATCGGGAGCTTTGCAATGTGCCATCTTATATTCATGTTGACGAAGAAGTTCCTTGCACACATGACAATGAGAAAGTATGAGGCCATGTAGAAAGTTGGTGCCTCTCCTTCCTTCGACGTCTGAGCCTGCTGTACACAGATGATTAATTTTTTTGAGATTATCTCTCCCCAATTGAAGCTTCTCTCGACGATTGCAACTGTGTATGCCAAAGGAATCCATGCTTTTGAAGACTTGGAGCAATCCTTTTCTCCATATAACCGACAAATGAGATCCATCAAATAGATGTACGGCTCCCTTATATTAATATTTCCATACCAACCATTGCTACGGTTAGTGAAATTCTTGTCCTCCTTCCACCATGAGGCCATCAATTGACTGGTGTCATGGAACTCATAGAATTTTACCACGAAGTCCATGTTGAGCCGCTCCTCTAGGTCCCTGAGCTTATAGTACTTCTGGACTTCCGTCGGGAGGAAAAATCTGATGCATCCACCATTCTCATCATTGATCAAACATTTATGCTCGTCCGTGTGGTCATTGATCCATTTCAAAACATTTATGCAGGGAAAAACTGGGGTTTTACTTGCCACCATGTGTAAATACGACATTCAAATGTTTGGGAACACCTGATCATCGAGTGTCCTTATGTATGGATTGTTGTGTGGGATATATTTTGGGTATTCTTCTCGGTTGATCCTGTTAATGATATCCCCCCACTGTGGGAGAATTATTTTGGACCCATTTCTTTATTTAGTATCACCAAAGGCTGGAGGCTGGGAAAAATATTTCTTTGTCGATATTTTGATGACAGGCTCCACCCTGGGAGCGTACTCCAACGATCTTGCGGCCCCCGGAGAAGAGCCTTCGCCTATCTCGACTTCTTTCAAATTTGGTGCTCTGGGAGAGTGTCTAGTGGTAGGCTTTCTTGACGGAATATTACCTGCAACTATACCATAGTTTAGAGACTATGCAAGAAAATCGGGTGCACATACATAAATGTTAACCAATGAATTGACATACTTGAATACATACCTCTAAAACTTGTTAAACCTGGTTTTGATAAGCAAAATGGTCAATACAGTCTCGAGTTGCTCTCTCTACTCCTTCAGATAATCTGGAATTCACTTACGTGCAGAATGAATTTGTTCAAAATGGTTCTAGATATTTAAATAGGGATGATCTTACCATGTCGCATGCATCAACCCTTCAATTCAGGTTATGAGTGAATTTTCAACAAATCTTTCGCCGGATCTTCAGAGGTGTTTAAACTTAAATTCATCGTGGGTTGATGGTGAAGGCACAAGTGGTAATTTGGTCTATCAATGTTTTCAAATTTTTTTTTTGTCTAATTGGCGCACGGGGTAGAAACTAATGCAGGATTAGGCATTAACAAGTTCCTTAAATGTCCAAAATCCTATCGTATCTAATGTTGCAAACGTCCCATCATTTCTCTCTTTCAGTTGGTGGATCAGGGGTCAAGATTGTGCTGTGAACATTTTCATTGATATCTTCCTGCAAAATCTTCGATGCCGATCAATCTTTCCATACAGATCTGACGTGGAAAAGTTGAGTAGGAGGCTTGACTAGGACCTAGGGAACCAAAAATGACTCGGGATAAAACTAGACCATATGATCCTCTTATGTGGTGAAAACACGTGGCATTCAATACTAGCGGGTTCATTCACTCATGTCAGTAGAAGTCGGGAATTTATTTAATCCATATATTTCTAAAACACAAACCTAACTTGTCGACGCTCGAAAGTGTCAAGGATTGGTGATCGACTATAAAACCACCCAGGTGTTCTTGGATTGGCTCCCTCGAAAAAGTCTCGATGCCAAAAATACATCAGGGATAAATTTACGTACTTTGTTAACATCTGTCTTTATCATATTTTTCGATGCCAAAGGCGATCAACTATCCCTCGAACCCTTATGTAAACAACTTAATCCAACCAAAACCGCCTTCTGCTGATGTTGATGAGCATTGACGCTCGACGACTGTTGTCTTTGTGTGTTTCCTTTACTTACTTGAATTATTTCCGACACCGAACCCGAGTGTGTTAGATGCAATGTATAGTTGTTGATTCTTAATTGAGGTGTTAAGGTATTTTAGATATGAGGTTTCATAAGTTCAAATAGACTTGACTAGGTGATAAGAGACATGAAAGATGAAACAAAGAAAAACCATTTCCCGAAATGAAACCGATTCCGACAAATGACGAAAACAAGTGGTACCCAAAAAGTGACAAAATTTGATAAGGCTTTTAGGGTGTGTTTAGTGCTCAACAAATGGCCACTCACTGGGTAAACACATAATCTTTGTTCCTTACCCAATCTTAGCTGATGTAGAAGCTGGTTAGGAGCTTAACTGGTTCTTTATTAGAGCCTCTTCTATCCTTGCATTTGAAATTTCTGGTTGGTGAATCTGGGCTTTCTCATGGGGTTTTGACCTTTATTCCTCCTTTGTTTCCTTTAACCATGACCCATGCCCTCTTTTTACAAGAGTCGATGGCACCAGTACTTTTAGTTATCATCAGTCACTTGTTACGGTGTTTCTCCCCCACTAGCGAGCGTCCATATCCCTGGCGGAGTCACCCCGACATCACAGACCTTGCTCCGATACCGGCATAGATGATTTTAGGGGCTAAATTTTGCCAATGGGATAATTTTCCATGATTTTTCCCAAAAAATGATTCACCAATTTCCATTTTTTCTAAAATTTTTTCGCTTGAATTCCATACAACAAAATTATTTTACATGAAAAATCGCTAAAATTTTATAGAAACTATATAAAATCCTTCAAAAGTTGAATATTTTTAGAAAACTATCACCAAACATTTTACATTTTTCATATTAAGGAATAGTAAGATTAACCCATGTTTCTACATTTTAATATAAATTTCCATCCTTAAAATTATCCATGGCTACCAACAAACGTCCATAGCCCCGTTGGAGTTATCTTCATACCCTCTCCTATTTTGCACTCATTTGATATAATTTTTTTATTTTGGTAGAATGCCCTGAGCGAGTGGGAGAGGAGGATGTATGTTATTTGCAAACTGAGATGGTTAAGGTGAATTTTTGCTAGATCTGTCTTGAGGTACATGTGGTCCTTTCCATCTTACCATCTTTCCTTTAGGTTTTACCAAACCACTAGGCAGACACTTCATCACATTTCCATGATTGTTTATCTGCACAGGTTAGATAGAGAAATCCTTCAAAACAACCTCAATTCTCCCAGTGCTTCTTGTGTTTTATGTAAGCACGAGTCAGGAACAAAGTTCGTTATACCACATGAACTAAGGTCAACCAATTACTTACTGAAAACAAACTTAAAAGTGCAATAAATACTATAACAAGAAAAACAAAAATGAAGAACTCTGCAATAAGCCTACCTAAAAACAAAATATCATGAAAACACACACACACATTTTATTTATTTATTTTTGTTAACATAAATATTGTTTTAGGGATTGGCCATTCACCGGGAGGGTGTCAGGTTTCCCCCTTAGATTTTGCAATCGATAAGTTCCTACCCCAATTTTCTTGGCTACCAGAAAAGGTCCAAGCCATATATTTTGAAACTTCGAATGTTTTCCCTTCGACTCATTCGCTTTGTCCCATTTCAGGACTAAGTCTCCTACTTCAAAATTATTCTCTTTGGATTTATGCTTGTCAAACCACCTCTTAACTATTTTTTAATGAGCAATGAACTTTGATTTTTCTTTCTCCCTTTATTTTTCCAGCATGAGGAGGGTATAAACTCTTTGTTGAATAACTGATGATGGTTGTCCTCTAGAATCCTGAGGAAGCTGAAGAGATGGAAGATATAGCCCATTCGAGAGAATGGCTTCCTGTCCGTATATCAGAAAGTATAGGGAATTCCCTATAGCTTCCTTGGGTCTTACTCTATCATCCCATAAGTCATTATGAAGTGAACTGTGCCAATTCCTCTGGTTGTCTGCAACTATTTTCTTTAATATCCTCACTAGGTTCTTATTGGTTGATTCTGCCACTATGTTCCCCTGTGGATAATAGTTTTTAGAGTATCTGATTATGATTCCTTTGTCTAGATAAAAATCTGTTAATAGGGTGGAAGAAAAGTAAGTGAGATTATAAAAAACAAGGATGAAAGGAATATCAAACCTTGTGATCAGTTGTTGTTCTATGAATTTGATCACCACCTTTTCGTTCACATGAGTCAGAGGGACAACCTATACCCATTTCGTGAAATATTATGTGGCAGTCACTATGTATCTATGTTGTTTTGAAGAACTGGGTGTAATTTCTCCTATGATATCTAACCCCCGTTGCTCGAATGGCTGGAGATGACCACATGTTGGAGTGGGATAACTGCTCTCTTTTCCCTCCTCACGCTCATTTGACAAGTTTTACAGTTCCTAGCATATGTGTGAGAATCCCTAGACAGAGTAGGCCAATAATAACCATCTCTCAGTATTTTGTGAGAGGTGGTATTCCCTGCGAAGTTTCCACCTGCAAGACCATCATGGATCTCCTTCATAACCTTTTATGCGTCTTCTCGTTCGAGACATCTTGAAAGTACCCCATCATAATTAACGCGGAAGAGCACCAAATTTATGAGGCGATATTGTGTTGATTTTAGCTTGAGAGCTCTCCTTTCCCTAGGGTTTAGGTTTTCTGGGAAAGTCCCATGATGTAGGAGATAAGATAATTTCCTATACCAAGACTCACGCCCTGGGGATATGTAGGAAACTTCACTATACCATAATTCCAATTCATTCTCTCACTCGAGGTCTTCATTTACTTGGTCTTGGGCTTCAACTGCCAGTTTACATAATCCTTGTCCCTTAACCAGTTTGGAAGGTTTTATATCGAAATCAAATTCTTGGACCACTACCATCCAGTTCCCTCTTTTTTCCCCCATTTCCTACTGAGTGAATAGGGATCAGACTGTGGGATGAGGCACAATGAATTTGGTGTGGTTCTTTAGGATGTACGATATGAAATGCTTCACTTACTTGTACACCGTGTAATCCTGCTTGTCTATAGCAGGGTAATTTAGTTCGGTCCCTTGAAGATTAGTGCTCATAAATAAGACTAGGGCCTCATTGTTGTCATCATCCTTTTGAGTCAATACTGCAACTAACGATTGGTCGGAGGAAAAAGTGTAGAGGAAAAAATCTTTGCTAAAGTTGGGACTTTGTAACACTGGAGCTTGAGATATTGTAGTCTTAATATTACTGAAAGAAATTTTCCGATCATCATCGCACTTAAATTTAGAACCTTTGAGGATTATTTTTTGTAAGGGTTTGATATTTTCAGCGAAATCGGGGGTGAACTTTCTCACAAAATTGATTTTCCCCAAGAAGGATTGCAGAGCCTTTTTGTTGTGGGGTAATGGAAGCTAAGATATAGCCCTAATTCATTCTAGGTCTATGCAAATTCCTTCTTGAGATATAATATGACCTAGTAGTTTCCCTTCCTCAACACCAAAGATAGTTTTGTTGGGGTTTAAGGATATACCGTATTTCTGACACCTCTTGAAAATCTGGGTTAGGTGTTGGATGTGATCTTCTATATTCTTTGAATATATAGTCACGTCGTCCAAATAAACTACAACACATTTGTTGATTAGTCCCCGAAACACTACGTCCATGGCCCTTTGGAAGGTTTCCCCTGCATTGATTAACCCAAAGGGCATGCATTTAGAAGCAAAGGTTCCCCACTTGGTTCGAAAGGTAGTTTTCAATTTGTCTTCCTTTGAAACTAGAACTTGGTTATAACCCGAGAAACCGTCCAATAGGGAGAAAATATCAGAACCAGACACTATTTTCAAGAGTTTCTCCATCAATGGGATTGTATTTGTCCTTTTTTGATGCTCTATCGAGGTTCCTGAAATCCACACACAGACGAATCTCCGCAGATTTTTTCTTGACAGGAACAAAATTTTATACCCAAGAAGAGTGTCTAACCGGAAAGATGATTTTAGCATCTAGTAATTTCTTCAACTCCTGACACATGAGAGGCTCCAGAGATGGGTGGTACTTCCATAGATTTTGTTGGAAGGGTTTCACTTCAGGTTTTAACTAGATTATGTGTTGAATGATATGACTATCATAAGTCTTCAGATCTCGACAGGACCATGGAAAATAATCTTGATATTCTCTGAAAAGTTTGGGATATGCCTTCCTTTCCTCTTTAGACACAATCTTGTCGAGATTTATATTCTCAGGGTTCTCCGGGGTTCCTAGCTTAATAGTCTTGTACATGGGACAAGAAATCCCTGTCTTTTTATTTGTTGACCCTTTAAATCTTTCCCTTAAGTCGAAGAGGTTCTCTAAATTGGCTACCCCTTTTGGTATCATGTGAAACCTTGGTTTTTCAGTCAATTGATCTGTTTCAACTCTTTGTGCATGGGGATAGGTTTCTACTAATTGATCCTAAAATAGTTCATCCTCAATGACCAGATATTTAAAATTTTCCTAATTGGTTAACAAGTTTATAATCTGTTCATCTCCTTCAAAGACCTTCCAATTAGAAATATTGTTGGGCATCGACGGTTTGTAGAGTATCTCCACAGTGAACCAGGAGGCTTCATAGTCTTATAAAGGGGATAGCCTTGAGGAAATGATGGCCAGGGAATCAATAAGAATGTTCTTTGTTCTGGGGATCGCTGTAATGTTGAAGGCTTCCAAATGTTTTATTAGTCTGTGCATTTCCTATTCATAATTCCTTAGGTGAGGAGAGTTGCAGTGTATAGTGTTCCTTACTTGTCTAATGATGATTTCAGACTCTCAAAAAACCTTTAGTTCTTTAGCATTCAAGTCTATGGATTTGTTTAGCCCTTGTACTAGAGATTCATACTCGGCGGTGTTGTTTGTGCATTCAAATTCTAGTCTGCAGGACAGGAAATTTTGTTTACTTTTGGGATCAATGAGGATACACCCCACTCCTAATCCTTCTTGTGACTTAGAACCATCAAAGTACAAGGTCCAAACTTGTGAGTGAAAATCACCAGTTTCTTCTCGCCTACCACTTTTCTCCTTTCCTCTTATCTACTCTGTGGTTTTTAACATAGGTTCTTGACAGAAGAGGGTTTCTTCTGCTGCCGTCGGAAAATTTTCTTGAAAAGTCATTTTGGAGTTTTGAGTAAGAGGGACATCATATGAGAGAGGGGAGAAATTCTTGAAATCAGAGTCGCGGGAATAATTGCCTAGCACGAGGAAATCTATCGAAGAGGGTTTATTTAGGGCTTATAGGTCAATGACAATATGTTTTAGATATCTTTCCCTATCGATCCTAATCATATTCGTGTGTCCCTTTAATGGCAACCAAAGGTGAGCCCAGTCTGTACTAAAGTATTCATTTAACTTCTTAGACCAATCTTGACTAAGTAGCAATCCATAAGCTTCTGGGATATCTACTACAATGATGTTAATCACTTGAACAAATTTTGGGTGTGTTTCCATCCTGATCATGACATCCTTGAGTTCTCCCATAATTTTCACCTAGGTTTTGTATAGTTGTATCACATGTTTATCACTTTTGAGAGGGATTGTTTTTAATTTATTACATATAGATAATGGCATAACATTAGAGGATTCCCCTGAGTCAACCAAACAATTATGGAGGTTTATGTTGAAGACTTCAAATGTCAAGAGGAACGGTGGGACAAAAGTCTTTCCCTTTTTATCTTTAGATCAAGCGTTTATAGTTGTCTTATTTCTTATATCTGTGTGGGCTGGATTTTCTCCTTGGTCAGTGCTTTTTATAGGAGTTTCTATTGAATTCAAAGCTTGTAATAGAAATTCCTTTTGCTGGGGGATTCTACACATGTCCATGATTGATATATTAGCCTTCTATTTTTTCAAATATTCTACTATGTTGTAGTCTAGTTTGGGTGATTCTCGTGTATGGATGTTTATTGGATTTATTTGGAACACAAAAGATTCTTTTGGGTGATCAGACGTTTGTTTTCCTCTCGAAGTGTGTGCTACGATAAGGTCATTTGAGACTGGTTAACCCTACTTCGCGTTTTCACAACTAATACCTCTGTGGGTGGTTCTTGAACCTCTAATAGGTCATCAAAAGGCATCGGCAGGTCAGGGTCCCATAGCATCATGGTTGTTTCTTTCAATGGGTCGAATTATTCCTAATCAACAATATTCATAGTTGAGCCGCTTGATTTTCCGGTAAGGAAAACTTTGTCTAGGAATCAATTGGACATCAAATTCATGGCATGCATATGTTATGGACAGTCTCTTTCAAAATGTTTCTCTTGGTGATAGATACAAAAAGAGTTGCATGCTACATTTCACAGATTGATGTTTAAGTTGGATGGGGGAGGTTCAATTGCTTTGAATGATGGATTTATTTAAATAAATGGTTTATAGGGTCTCTGGCCTTGGTTTCCTCCCCTTGCACTTCTTTTCATTTATGTGATTTCATTTGACAACTTCTTTACCATTCGTTGTAGGTCTTCTATGTATCCACTTCCTTTTTCAGGACCTTTCTCTGTTTGTTTCCCTGGGGGTCTGGTCAACAAGAGTCCTCTCCTAGGAGGAGGTTGAACTTCCTTCTTAATTAATGAGACCTGGCCTTATTTACATCCCATCATTTGGAATTATATCATTTTGGCTTCCTCAAAATTCTCAGCTAAGATTATTTTGGCAGCCCTCTTCACAAACATGGAAATGGAAGTAGGGAGAGCATTATCATATACTTTGATTTGTAACTCCTGAGTGGGTTTATCTTCGAGTTTAAATTTTTTTAGGATAGTGGTGAATAATTGATTGAAGTCTTTAACCTTCTCCTTTGAGCTCATGGTGGCAGTGAAAAACTCAGCCATCAAAGCTCCTATAGTGGTTTCTTCTGCAAATTTGTCTATAAAATCCTTTAGAAAATTCGTCCAACTAGCTATGGACCTTACAGGAAAGTTAAAATACCACGTGGAGGTTGAATTATCAAAAGTATGGTGGAAAATTCTGCATACTATGTCTTCATGTTGGACATTCATCAGTGTAATAGCTAGTATGAATTTTTTGATATGGTCTTCAGGCGATCCTGAGGTTTTAGGGTCAAATTTAGGGAGTAACTTTTTTGGATGTTGGGGAAGGTTATGTACTCGTCCGGGGATTGACAGAGCATATCTGGCCAACCATGATTGATTACTCTGAAGTGGGTTTTGCCTTTCTTCATTATAATCATTGTTATCTTCCATGTTGTCCGACTCTGAAACTGAGCGTTCCGAGTTAAACCCTTCCTCATCATAAAAATCGTCGGGCTCAGAGTAGTTACCAGCTGGTGTTTCCAGGATCATATTGAGGGGATGTTTGATCTCGATGAGGGTGAAATCTATCAAGTATTCTACCATGTGAACAAAAACCTGGTCGGGGGTGTCGACCATGGGTCTTCTTACTTGTTTTCTATCAGGAAGTAACAAAGCTAAGGGTAGTGCTCCAAATTGTCAGGCATAAGCTCTTGTGATTCTTCTGAACTGGTTCAACTCCTCTTGGGGAAGAGCGTAAGGTATTTAAGGGAATAAATGTTCTTCCTCTTGCTGGGGTGAGTTGCTCATTTCAGGAGTACTTAGTGTATGTGGGTTGTTTTTGAGAATGACTAGCCATGCATGTGGGATGTTTTTGAATCTACAGGTTGTGTGAAATATTATATCGGAAATATTGTCATCCATTCATTCTTCAATCCCTCCTTCTAGCACCAATTCTATTGAGGGGTCCTAAATCCCTTTAACTCAACAACATGAACCAAACCTGCCACCGAGGCCCAATTAGACTCTGCAACATTTGATATTGGAATGGTTCTCCAGATATTGCGACCCGACCAATTAATCGATGGGATTTATGTAGTGATTTACAGGATATCTTCTCATGAAAACTCCTCCTTCAGTTTGAATGTTCTCTTTTTTGTATTTTCTATTATAGGTGGGTCTGATAAAATATAGGTGCTGGTATAAACCAGCTAGGTAAAGGAAAAGGGGGAAAACTTAACTACTGAAGAATTTTGAGCTCAGTATAACCCTCGTGCTCAACCATGCATACAAAGATTTTCACACCTACGACAATCGTAGTACTAATACATCAACTTGTTGGTATTTCAATTATTGACTGAGATACAATTATTGAAAGAAAACATACATGTAGTAAAATGATGGCAAGAAAATTAGTTTCCTTAGCTCTAATCATTAATCACACATTAACACAACGATTTGCTTTCCATCATTAGAGATAAGAACTATAAAAATATTGAATCAACTAATTTATCAATAGATTCATAAACTCTTACTCATTACTACATCCATTCATGAGATAAAGTTAGAGGTAATTCCTCCTTATGATCCAATCACACACACCTTTGATGTAAAACAATAACTTGTCTCTGGTACTAAACAAGACTTCTCAATTAAGGTATTTTTGAAAAAGTTCTTTACAATTCCAAAAATGAGGGTCTTTGCCAAACCCATTGACCCTTTCTAAAAGGTCAATCCTCTTATTTATAACAAATTATTAACTAAAAATAACTATCAAAAGTGAAAGATAAATAAAGAAAAACATCGCCACATGGTGCTTCCATCTCTTTGTCTTCTAAGAGTCATCAAATGGTTTCACTTAAGTGGATGAATCTTCTCATACTCTGAGCATTTAACAAAGAGTTCCTCACATGTGTTGGCATACATGAATCTATGTTGGTCCATCGGGGCCGAAAGGATCTCCTTTATCTCCACTTCTCGTGCCCGATACTTGACTATTTTAACACTTAACTACTATAATATTGTTCGATTCGTGATCGGGTGCTCCATGAACTGTTGTAATTGACATGGCACCATGTTTTCCACCTTTTCCATCTCTACAGTCCACGATGAGTCTTTTTCTGCATGTTGTTTGATTATGTCATGCAAGTCGACAAAATCCTTAGGTGAGTTTAATTCTGGAAGACCAATGTCTCTCATCACTCGATTTATGTTGGTCCAACTTCTTTCGCAATCGACCCATTTCTCTTGAATATCCCGTTGAGGTTCTTGGGCCATCTTCACCTAGTATTCGATTGACTTCCTTATACGGTCGATGTTGTTTTCCCTTAGCACTTGAATGTCATGCTCTTTGTCGTCTCAACCCTTTTGAACCGAACTGATGTAATCAATTATTTCCACCACTTAGTGGGCCTTCTCATACCATATTTCCATGTCTTTTCATGTTGCTAGTGCCATAAGGGTGTCTTCTTGGAAGTCATCTATCCCTACAGTGAAAAGGTGCTAATCACTCGTGAATTTGTTGTAGGCATATTGGAATTCACTTCTAAAAAATACCGTGGCCTATGTGGAGTCCTGATAGTATTTCCCCAAATGGCACAGATGCTCCAAATCCTTTAGCGCAACAACCAACTCCTTTTCATATTTCCTTGCTCTATCGAGGGTGGAATATGTGTTTTCCATTCCTCCGTTGATAAGCTCAGACTTCTTGGCATGCTCTGTATTGATCAATTTCTCCTCTGTGGTGATGAGGATGGAACTATCCAAAGTAAGACTCATTTTTCTGGTGGTTATCTTCACAATGGTTTTCCTCTTTCGGTTGTAGGTGATTTCTTGTATATCAGGGACCTCATCCATAGGTTCGGGGATTTGTTTCTCTTCCCTAGTAAGAGTGTTTCCCAGGCTCCCGACGGTGTATATCTATTCAAGAGTGGGTTCCTAAACCTCTTTTGTATGACCTGAAGGCTCAACCTCTAGTTGTTTCTCATTGGGGGGTAAAGTACTGGCCAAAATTGAAGAATCGGGGGAAACTTTGATACTTACTTGGTAATCGGTTGTCGAGATGTCAATTTCCTATTGTGGAATCTCTTCCCCTTGTTCAATCGATCCTATCTCATCCCTCAATCTGTCCATTGGGGTTCCCGGTATGTCGAGTGGCTCAACGTCCAAGGCAATTTGTACATCATGCGTGTTCTGTAGACGGCTGTGACTTGGAGCATCAGGACCCAGAGGGGATGCTTTCTCAGGTTCTTTCTCCTTTGTTATTTACACCAGAGTCACCATGAAAACCTTTGAAATCTCCTCCTCCTCATAGATAGTTATTAAGTCATACAAGGGGTTTGGTATGCTAGTCCTCCCTGGTGTCCCTTATATCTCATGTTGGGTTGAAAATCCCCATGGTGATCCAATCTATGGTGGTGGAATTTCAGGGTGTTTTGGACCAATGATTCCTTCAATTTGTATTGGCTATGAGCCACTTGGATATCCTTTGCTTTCTATTGGGTTGCCAATGTGAACCCTCGTCATCTCTACGAGATCTGGGTCATTTTGCAACTGATCAATGCCTCTCTATTATTATTCCATAAAAAAAAATTCCCTTGTGTTATAACCCTAATTTACACCAGACATACTTACCTGACATCAGACCATCTCATATGCCTTCTTTGCCAAGCCAATACTGAACAACTCTTCTTAAAAAGCCCCTTTTTAAAGGACCGCGTGCCCTGCTCCACTACAGCTCGCGTGTACATGCTAGCCGGCCCATTATAGCCCGTGTGTACCTACAAAAGCATGAAAAATGGAAAGTTGTTGATGAAACAAATTTTTTTGGGTAAGTTAACTAAACCTTTCGACCATGCATGGCCAGTCACTCGACTAAATACCTAGCTCCTTCTAGCCTATAAAAAAAGGGTTAGGGGTCCCATTTGAGAGGAGGAAAATCATAGTAAAGAAACTCTACCCAATTTGGCCTTCCCTTTGTCCCAACCTTTAGCCATCCTTGTGCAAATAGAAGTATAGAGAAAAGTAGTTGGAGTACAGTTGAAGAGGAGCCCATGACCAGTTTTGAGGAGAAATGCCGACCACATATTGTAAGTTTACTCTTGGGAATATTAATACAAAAAGGAATACTTTTTTCGTCCCACCATATCATGTGTTCAAGGCGTGTATTTATTTTATGATATTGTCACATCTAACATCTAACCCAACAATTAGTATATGAAATGCATGTTGGCATCTCTTTGTTTGTTCATGTGTGAATGCATGTTAACTTTGCGAGGAGGCTTGCAATCAAGGAGCGAGTGAAAACAAAGGGATCGACATCAAACGAAGGATTTAAGGTAGAGTTACCAAATCTTGTTTACACATTTGTATTGCATGAATTTGGGGTTTTGTGTTGGGAGAATAGGAAAAGTAGAGGCCTTTTGAATGGTCATTTTCTGCATGCATGATTAGAGCCCTTAAATGCTAAGTCCGTAGGAGGGATTCCCCACTCACAATAGAATTGGAAACCATACTGGGGATCTCTATGGTTTTCTGGGAGTCCGTTTTGGGTATTTAAAAAAAAAAATTGTTTCATTACTTGTTTTTAGATTTTCTGCAAAATTCTGAGCTAGCAGGGATTCTGGTCTTCCATACTAGTTCTCCCTGCTTTCTTTGCTTAGCTGCATTTTATTTTACAACAGTCACAGAAGTACACACGAACTACACAAGACCTACATGCGTGTACCTGCGCCCTACCTTCACACAACCCGTGTGCACACGCTAGCTGATGAAGTGTCAGTCGTGTATATGATTTCAGAAAATTTCTTTTAAAGAGGCAATCATCCTCTCCCCTATCAGAAGTGATCCTTTTCCAGGGTTTTCTGGAATTTTTGCAGTTTGTAGCTTAGGTTTCACCTTAGATTTGTTTTGTTTTATGAAATTTTCCTTGAATTGTTTTCTTTTCTCTGTCAAATTAAGTTTCTGAGTATTCAAGAGATTTTGGTTTTCAATACCAGTAGTCTTTGCTAGTGCTTGATTGCTTGTCTTTTCATTTTTGAAGATTTTCAGAAGTACATGTGACTTGCATAAGGTTTGTACGTGTGTACACGTGCCCTGACTTTACACAGCTCGTGTGCACATGCTAGCTGTTGAACTGTTAGTAGCGTGCCTATTAAGAAAATTTTTGTTTAAGGAGAGGCAATCATCCTTTTCCTTATCAAGAGTTATACCTCTCAGGTTTCTTGGTCTCTGTCATAGCAGTCAATAACTTAGGTTTGATCACAACAATAGATTTCTTTTTCATTAAGAAGTTTTTCCTCAAATTTTTCCTTTTATAGGGTTTTTAGACAAGTGTGAGAGGCCATTTTAATCTGTTTGTGTGTTATTTTTAGTGACTCTTTGCAATCTACGCTTAGGCCAGAAGTTATTTTGGTCTTTACTTGTTGTTATTTTTCCTTTTTTCTTTACGAGCATTAAATAAAAAAAATATAATCTTTTCACTTCTTTGTTTGATTGAGTAGTTGGTTGCATTAATAATCATGAAAAAAATTTCTTTCAAAATTTCTTGGTTGTTTAGAGTTTATTGTTCATAGATCTTAAAAATATATATATATAGTTTGAAAAGTTGGTTGAAGATTTATAAAGTGAAAATTTGAATTTGTCAAGAAGAAGTTATTTTGTTTCCAGCTTTTGTTTATCTTCTCTTTCGTCTCTCAAAAAATCACTAGTTTCACTTTCATAACCTTTGACTTAAGACAAGCCATAAAAATTAACAATTAATTAAAATTAATTAGACTTTATATTTGTAGGGTTCATCAACTAGTCTAGGCTAGAGCCTTGATTTAGGTTGGAGAGGAAACTCTTCAAGGATGCAAACATACATAAGAGTCTGTGCTAGGGAATGTTAAAAGTCCAGTATCATGAAATTTATCCAAGACCCCCCTCTAACACAGGGGATAAACACAAGGTCACTTGTGGAAAGGTAGCGGAGATAACCCCTCCAAAGCCGGACCAAGCGTAGTGGGGAACACATATAGAGGACTTGTCTTTGGATTCCGTTGATCGCATTTTCCATAGAGCTTCATGGGTCTCGAATCCGTTTGAGGTCATCAGTCGTCTTCCAAAACACTTTCTTTTGATACCCTTGATAGGTTTCGGGCTTGATACCCTGCTCATTGCGGTCCACCCAACTGTCGACTGTACACGCCTGGTGATTGTTCATAAGCTGGCCACCTAGTTTCCTTTATTTTAGGGACTTACATAGGTGACCACAGGGGTATACCACAGTTCCTAGGGAAGTCATCAGGCCACGCTTTATAGAGTATACCCGGAGGGTGCTTCTGTATTCGAGTTGCACTTGCATCGGTAAGTTTCTCTAGTGTTGGTTGGTGTAACTGTTCTTCCAACTAGTTAGTCGTTTGCTTGATTTGCCTTTAGGATTTTTTCTAGTATGTTCTCTGTGCTCCCTAATTTTCCATAGTGAGTTAGTCAGTCATGGATTTGGGTCTTTGACCTAGGGTGGTAAACCACCCACTGCGTCGGTCGTGAGGACTTTTTTCGGTCTTCCTCTTAGAAATGTTGAGCCACCTCTTTATAGGCGTTGTTTTGATAACACTGATTTGCCAGAGTTAGTGTGTGAGACTTTTACAGACTTGAATGATCCCACAAGGGGAGAACCTATGCATAAGATATTCATGGCTAAAGTTACCGGCGATACCAACCAAGGAGCCCCTTCACAAGGAAATTCTTGTGCTTTTCCCTTCTTCGAAAACATTGGTGTCCCTTTGATGGCCACTTTGTACATTCCTGGGTTGAATGTGGGACTACCAGTTTGGTTGGGAACCATTCCAAATGTCCCGAACGCTCTTAATGCTTCCTAGCTAAACTCTTTATGTCATGGGTATAATGTTGATGTTCCTTCATCAACAAAGTCTTCTCCTCCTCCTTCTCCCACATCTGGTGAAAGTACAGTTACTAGTAACCAGAAGTCTAAACGATGTAGAAAGAGGAAGAATAGGAAGAAGAAATCATCAACCTCTGCGAGTCATGCTGGAGATAGGTCAAAAAACTATGCAAGTCACGTTGAAGACCAACACCCAGCCTCTGCAAGTTATGCTAGGGTCACACACCCATCCTCTGCAAGTCATGTTGGGGGAAAGAGTCCAATCACTTCTAGTCATACTGGTAATAGGTCTGTAGCCTCTGAAAATCATGTTATTGACCCATCACCCATCTTTGCAAGTCATGTTGGAGATGTGAAACCATCCACTACTAGTCATGCTGGGGGCATTGATTCTATTGAGAAACCTGGACGGATAGGACGTAAACCTAAGCTCCCTTGTAAGCTTTGCAAGGGAGATCACCTTACTAATCTATGCCCTGACATTCCAGAGGTACAAAGATTGTGGTCCCTATCTACAAGATCTTCTGATTCTGAGTCTTCTGAGGTTTCCTCACAGCCTATTCAACCATTGGTTAAGAAAGTGGTCATTCCGATGCAGTCATCGGTTGATCCCACTCCTCTTTTTGGGGGTGAGGTGCCTTTAGACCTTATAGTCTCTCAACCTATTCAACCATTGGTTGAGAGAGTGGTCATGCCAATGTAGTCATCGATTGATTCCACTCCTCTTTTGAGGGGTGAGGTTCCTTTAGACCATGTATTCCCACAACCTATTCATCAATTGGTTGCGAAAGTAGTCATGCCAATGTAGTCAACGGATGATCCCACTCTTCTTTTGGGGAGTGACGTGTCTACTGACTATGTTTTTAGTATTTCCAGTTCAGTACTTTCAGAACAAGGGGGAATTGTAACACACCCACTATCGTAATTTAAAAATTTTGAGTTTATCTCCCACGAATGAGGAATCTCCAGAAACCTGCATTAGCGAAATGCCAATCCCTTGTTCAATATCGGGATTCGGGGTTTCAGAGGTTGCAGTGTCGAGGTTCTCTGTCCTCTCAAATCCCCGATCACCGATGGAACCAATTTCCGACGCGCCCCCTTTTTTCCCATCCCCCTCTAGCGTACTGCTGGTACACATGACCTGCGTTCATATGACCACAGTCACCTTCTCCTGTCGGGGTTTCTTCTATCGGGGTTTTGACACCCACGATGTCTTGGAAACTGCAACCACCGATCTCTGATCTCTGATTCACTCCTTGGTTTCCTCAGCCCCGCTTGGCTAAGCCTTTGGTCCACACGACCGGTTCCTATATGACCATAGCGACAAATTCTCATCGGGGTTTGGCACCTTTAAATGTCATGATGCACAAGTCCCCTGGACTCTCGACGCGCCTTTACAATGGCTAGCCCCCTTGGCTATACAATGGTCCATGTGACCACTTACCATATGACTGCAGCCGTATAACCTTCCATCGGGGTTTCGGAATTTGCGATGACACAAAACACATATACCCAGGACTCGTGATATCCCGATTCCCGATTCTCTCCAGATGCTCGACACACGTCCCTTGGATCAACGGCTCATGATGGTGTCAGAAATTTGCATATCGCGGTTTCATAATGCAAGGGTTTCGTGTCCTCGAAATCCCCGATTCCCGATATGCCAATAGGGCCTACCGCCGACGGTTCTGGATGGTTGCCACCTGTCCTCCAGATGGACGGCCTTGATTGTATCGGGAAATAACGAATCGTGATTCCATTGTGTAAGAGTTTCATGACTCTTGAAACTCCGATATGCCGAACTCCGACCTTCTGGGATCTCTTGCCACGCATCCTCGCTGATGGATGGTGTTGATCCTGTCGAGAAATCGCGGATCGCGATTTCCTATTGCGAGCGTTCCATGTCCTCGGAAACTCCGATTTTCTGATGCGTCAAACTCCGATGGCGTCTTGATCTCCGACACCTGTCCTGTGTGAATGGACGGCTCAGATCTCGTCGGGGTTTTCACTCAGATTTCCCCGACCACTTGTCCACAGAAATGTCGATTTCCCGATGGCTAATATTCCGACCCACTCCAGATCTCCTGACACCTGTCCTATCCAGATGGACGGCTCAGATTAACTCTCGGGATTTTGAGACTTTCGAAGTCTCGGATCTCATGCCCTCGAGAACTCCGATTTCTCGATCTGTGACTTTCGTCCGATCCCTGACACCTGTCCCGTGTGAACGGACGGCTCAGATCTCGTTGTTATATCGGATATCGCGAAATCGCGATTTCTAATGCAACAATTTCTTTCTCTTTGGAAATCCCGAAGTGCCGAACCTTGACTCCTAGGGATCCTCTGACACGTGTCACACTGTTTGGACGGCTCCGATCCTATCGGAAAATCGTGAATCGTGATTTCCTTATGCAACGGTTCTATACTTCTAAAATCTCCGATGGTAAAATTTCGATGTCTCCCCAGAAGGCTGACACGTGTCCCGCCAAGATCAACGGCTAGGATCCGTTCTCGGGATTTCAGGAACCACAAGGCCTCGATTCTCAGACTTAACAAAACCCTGACGACCCTGATATCCCGATGACTTCTCCAGGATGCTGACACGTGTCCTACCGAGATCAACGGCTAGGATTCCTTCTCTACACACTAGGGTTTAACTAAGGGCATCGACCACCCTATTCTCCTTACCTTTGATGTGTTTGATTTTGAAATCAAATTCTCTAAGGAGGGCCATCCATCTAGCTTGTCTATTATTGATCTTGGGTTGATCAAACA
>ML780559.1:205956-243499 GCA_009831015.1 Picea engelmannii | reverse complement strand
CTTTGAGAAAATAGACGCACCTCCCAACTGATCGAATAGATCATCGATCCTGGGCAAGGGGTATTTGTTCTTTATGGTTACTTTATTAAGTTGTCTGTAATCTATACATAGTCTAAGGGTGCCATCTTTCTTTTTCACAAACAAGACTGGTGCTCCCCATGGGGACACGATGGATCGAATATAACCCTTGTCCATCATTTCCTTCAATTGTAACTTGAGTTCTACTAACTCAGGTGCGCTCATCCGGTAGGGTGTTCTAGACACCGGCACCGCTCCTGGTGCAAGTTCTATTGAGAAGTCGATGTCTCTTCTCGGAGGTAGACCCGGTATTTCCTCTGGAAACACATCTCGGTATTCTCTCAGGATAGGGTGATCTTCAGGGCTTGGATCTGCACCTTTGGTTGTTTTCAACACCTGTACTGCATATAAGGGACATCCCTTTCGACAATATTTCCTCATTTGTAATGATGATATTTGTCTCACCGAGACCGGTTTTCGGATCCCTTGAAGGGTTATCCTTTTTCCTTCTTCGCTCACACATTCTAAGGTTTTATGGTAACAGTCCATTTTGGCTTTATGGGTGGCCAGCCAGTCCATACCAATCAACAGATCGTATGATCACAGGGGTAATACATTAAGGGTTTCTTGGGTGAGGAATTCACCCAACATTAATTGGCAGGCTCGTACGGCCTCTACCACCTTTCTTTTGGTGCCAGTGGCTAACTGTACCAACCATGGTTTAGTTTGCTTCTGTGGCTGTAGCTTACACTTATCAATGGTTCTAGGGGATATAAAACTCAAATTTGAACCAGGGTCGATCAAAACAGATACCAGATGGTTGAAGATCATACCTTCTATTTCCACCACTGAAGCTTGGTGGTCAACTTGGTTATTATCCAAGGCTGCATAGATCTGCGGCACACTCCTTGCCACATCATTGACCGTGGTAGCTTCTTGCATGTTATAAATTTTCCGATTGTTCTTTTGTCGAAGTGGACAGTCTCTCCGAAGATGATCTCCCCTGCAATCCCAGCATTCCAAAGGTTTTCTCCTTGGGTTATCAGTCTTTATTGGTATAGGTCTAGAAGTTTTATTTCCATCCACCGAGGGAAAGTTATGATGGAGTACACTCCAGGTTGGAAAGTTCATTCTTTGGTTCTTCTTGTATTTTTTAAATCCCGAAGATTTCCTCCCTTTCTTCTGAAATTTCGAGCCACTCTTCTGTTTCCAGTCTCCCCGAGACTCTGCCCGATGTCCATATTGTTCATGACAATAGGTTGCCTTTCTTATAGTATCTTCTAAGGTCTTTGGTTCGTCAAACTCAATTCGGTTTCAGTATTCTTTGGGAAGCCCGCTGATGAAGCGTTGTGCCTTCGCCTTCTCTGCTTTGATGTAGGGTACGTACCTCAGTAAGTCAAGAAATTTGTTGACATATTCCTCCATGGTAAGTTAGCCCAGTTTGAGTTCATAAAACTCTTTAGCTTTCTCGTCGAAATACCTTTCCGACAAATACTTCTTCCGGAAGTACTTCTCAAACTGTTTCCAAGACAGGTCCTCCTCGCAGACCCCTTTTATATTCTTAAGGTCTTCCCACTAGATGGAAGCCTTCCCGTTTAGATTGAAAGTGGCCACTCAGGCCTTCAAGTTCTCTGAAAAGTCATGGACTCTGAAATATTTCTTCAGCCCAAGTAGCCACGCCTCAACTTCCTCTCCCTTCTTTATCTCACCGTCGAAGGAGGGAGGTTTGGCCTTTTTAACTCCTCAAATTTGTGACTCTTGGAAGTCTTTTGCTTCTTCTATTTTCTGCGAGAATAGGAACTGGTCCTGCTGCTAGAAGAGCCTTCTGAATCACCGAATTCCTTCTCAGTGGAATCGTCTGGCACTGGTTCTTTACCTCTGTGGTGGACCTTTCTGGATGTGCTTTTCTTAGTGTGGCCACTGGCACGACCACGATTTTGCATCTCAGGTTCATGCTGCATTTGTCGTTGTAGGTCAGATAGGATCTGCAGTAGAACTGCATTAATTTCAGTTTGCTTTTCTTGTTCTTTCATCATCCTTTCATTATCAACCTTGCAACTTTGTAATTCGACCATGAGACTCCTCACCGTCTCAGCTAAGTCTAGAGGGGTTCCTATTGCTCTTCTTTCATCAGACTCCTCGTCTCTGTTGTGGGAGCCTTCTCCCACCTCTTAGTGAGTCACCATACTCTGCGTTTGTAGATTCCTGCGGTTGATCGTCCGCTTGAGTGAGAGGACAAACGCTGGATATTAGTCAAGAATTAAATACCTTTTATAATTTGTGCATAATTCCATAATTCTTTCACATGCATACACAGTCGGGTGTTCATATTCCAAGTTTTTAATCCAGGATAAGATAGTTAAGTTAGGGGGTTACTCCTCATAGGAGTGTTTCGTACGAGGTTTATGCACGACTGGTGCAACTGGTGCATGAGCCCAATCAGGCCAAGTGTTGTAACCATGCTCTGATACCACTTTGTAACACACCCACTATCGTAATTTAAAAATTTTGAGTTTATCTCCCACGAATGAGGAATATCCAGAAACCTGCATTAGAGAAATGTCAATCCCTGGTTCAATATCGGGATTCGGGGTTTCAAAGGTTGCAGTGTCGAGGTTCTCTTTCCTCTCGAATCCCCGATCACCGATGGAACCAATTTCTGACGCGCCCCCTTTTTTCCTAGCCCCCTCTAGCATACTGCTGGTACACGTGACCTGCGTTCATATGACCACAGTCACCTGCTCCTGTTGGGGTTTATTCTATTGGGGTTTTGACACCCATGATGTCTTGGAAACTACAACCACCGATCTCCGATCTCTGATTCACTCCTTGGTTGCCTCAGCCCCGCTTGGCTAAGCCTTTGGTCCACACGACCGGTTCCTATATGACCATAGCGACAAATTCTCATCGGGGTTTGGTGCCTTTCAATGTCATGACGTACAAGTCCCCTGGACTCTTGACGCACCTTTACACTGGCTAGCCCCCTTGGCTATACAATGGTCCATGTGACCACTTACCATATGACTGCAGCCGTATAACCTTCCATCGGGGTTTCGACATTTGCGATGACACAAAACACATATACCCGAGACTCGCGATATCCCGATTCCCGATTCTCTCCAGATGCTCGACACGCGTCCCTTGGATCAACGGCTCATGATGGTGTCGGAAATTATCATATTGCGGTTTCGTAATGCAAGGGTTTCGTGTCCTCGAAATCCCCGATTCCAGATATGCCGATAGGGCCTACCGCCGACGGTTCTGGATGGTTGCCACCTGTCCCCCAGATGGACGACCTTGATTGTATCGGGAAATCGCGAATCGTGATTCCATTGTGTAAGAGTTTCATGACTCTTGAAACTCCGATATGCCGAACTCCGACCTTCTGGGATCTCTCGCCACGCGTCCTCACTGATGGACGGTGTTGATCCTGTCGGGAAATCGCGGATCGTAATTTCCTATTGCGAGCATTCCATGTCCTTGGAAACTCCGATTTTCCGATGCATCAAACTCCGATGGCGTCTTGATCTCCGACACCTGTCCCGTGTGAATGGACGGCTTAGATCTCATCGGGGTTTTCACTCGGATTTCCCCGACCACTTGTCCACGGAAGTGCCGATTTCCCGATGGCTAATATTATGACCCACTCCGGATCTCCTGACACCTGTCCTATCCAGATGGATGGCTCAGATTAACTCTCGGGATTTTGATACTTTCGAAGTCTCGGTTCTCATGCCCTCGAGAACTCTGATTTCCCGATCTATGACTTTCGTCCGATCCCTGAAACCTGTCCCGTGTGAACGGACGGCTCAGATCTCGTCGTTATATCGGATATCGCGAAATCGCGATTTCTAATGCAACAATTTCTTTCTCTTTGGAAATCCCGAAGTGTTGAACCCTGACTCCTAGGGATCCTCTGACACGCGTCACACTGTTTGGATGGCTCGGATCCTATCAGAAAATCGCGAATCGTGATTTCCTTATGCAACGGTTCTACACTTCTAAAATCTCCGATGGTAAAATTCCGATGTCTCCCCAGAAGGCTGACACGTGTCCCGCCAAGATCAACGGCTAGGATCCGTTCTCGGGATTTCGGGAACCACAAGGCCTCGATTCTCAGACTTAACAAAACCCCGACGACCCTGATATCCCGATGACTTCTCCAGGATGCTGACACGTGTCCTACCGAGATCAAAAACTAGGATTCCTTCTCTGCGCACTAGGGTTTAACTCTGGCGCAACTTCTCGAGATCTGACGACTGACGAAATTTTGTCAATCTTCTCTGTAAGATCTCAACCGTCGATTTCTTCCTCCTTGAAGACCTTCTCGAGAATGGCTAAGTATCCCTTCTACAAGAGGGAATATCTACTAGAGATCTATTCCAGGGCTTTCCTAGAGACGGATAGGGGAAATAGCTTCCCGAGGACGGGCTGGGTGCCTAACTTAGCTAAATCTAAGCATAACTAGACTTGTTTATCGACGTAAGTCATGCGTGGTATCCTCTGTGATAAGCATATATCAACTTATTCATATCAAACATTACGCGGACACTCTCATGCTGCAATCCTTTACAATTTCACAGTTCTATGAGCTAATATCTACTCCTTATCATCAATTACTACACAGACATTCTTACACAAGAAAACATTCACAATTCCACAGGTCTATGAGCATATATGACAACATATAACTTTCAAGATGCCATATGAACAAAATACTTATCAGAAATAACTTCAGGAATGGGTACAACTGCTGAGAGGGGTGCTCGTTTCCACATAACCGTAGGCGTAGCGACTCCTACTGGATTTACCACTAGCCACCTCCGAGATGAGACCACATTGTCCTGAGACCTACGTCTCTCTGTCTGCCAGTTCCCAGTAGTGAAGGTTGCAATCCTTCCTCGCTGCGATCACTCACTCTGCGTAGAATTTCCAGAGTTCCCCTCGTGTCTCCCCCCTTCAATCGCTTCTACCATATGCCTTATCCTCTCATGAGGTTGCGTGTGGCACGATTACCCTCACGCTGGTCAGTCACGATGGCTCTACAGATAAGCGGTTCACCTCCCCATCCCTCATCAATCCATCAACCTATCAGCCTGCAAGGAATTTATTTCAGGGCTAGCGAGCCGCTTTTGGTTCTCCAGGCCAGTGGAGTCCAAATACGGTATTTAATTCTTGGTGGAAGTTAACGTCCCTTTTCCAGGTGCCCTCCACCACCATCGTGGTCTATTTTCTTCACATCCCCTCTTAGCAGTTCTGCAATAAATTCAATTGTTATTTTCATTCATTGACCCCTTCCTGCAGGTCCATTTACATCACATATTCATACTTATGAGTTTTGCCATAGTCCTTGGCCAGTTCAGTTATATTTACAATCTGGGGGAAACAGGGTGTTACAGGAATTCTGCTCGTTCCGAGCTCACCCTCTCCAAGCCCTAGGATGGTTTCCTTTGATTGGAATGACCTTGTTGAGCCTCGCCTTCCTTTTACCGCACCTTTTAAGATAAGGGTTGAAGTTAATTCAACAAACATTTATCGATGTATTGTGGATGAAGGAGCCTCTACAAGTATTTTATCCTCCTCGGTTTGGGTAGTCTTGGGATCTCCCGAGCTTGTGTCTTCTTCACATGAACTATTGGCTTTTGACAGATGTCCTAGTGAATATTTGGGGGTTCTTCCTCAGTTGCCTATCTTTCTAGGTGGGGATATTGTTTGTGTTGATGTTATAGTGGTGAAAGGCCCATTAGATTTCAATATGCTTCTTGGGTGTGATTATGTATATGCTATGAACGCTATGGTATCTACGCTTTTTTGGGTGATGCATTTCCCTCACAATGGAAGCATTGTCACTATTGACTAGTTGGCATCTGATAATCACCATCCTAATTCGACATTATTTCAGACTACCCGTTTACATGTTCCTAGTGTTCGTGTAGACTCTACCCTGCCACGGGTTAATTATGTGGCGTCTTATACTCGGTGTTCAATTTCTTCTGAGAAGGAACCTATGCAATCATGTTTTCCTTCTTGAGACTTGGTCTCGGCAATTGAATCATTGGTTTATCCAATGGGGGAATGGGGGCCCTCACTTCCTCCTCTTGGTCCAAGTGAGCTTGAGTATCCTTCTGAGTCTGATCTCATTGTTTTTAGATCCTCAAGAACTTGTTCTTGTGATTCTTTGCACATATACTCTGCCAGTCCTGGCCAGAACCTCCATCGTCATTTGGAGTATGGTCAGTTTATTTCACCCTTTGGGACTATCGACCCTTGTTTGCGTGATTTCTCAGATTTTGAATTGCCTTCAGATGAGGCTGTACTTGAAGCCATGACTACGGTTTCTATACCGTGGGAGGACTTACACTGTGGTTTGTGTTTTCTTCCCTTTTGGGAGACGTTCCAAGTTGACTATCGAAGAGACTCTTGGTCTGAGCCTAGTAGCAGGCTCTACCTGAACCAGTTTAATACATGAGTCGTAGCCCCCACGGGTCTTTTTTTAAGCCCTTTTCAGACCCTTTAAAAATGAAAAGATTGCCGAGCGATCTTGTTGTCTTTCACGCTCGTTAAACTGAAATTTGAAGGCACATCTGTCCGTCGGTAGTTTACCCCTTTTTCAGTCTGGATGGTCAACTGTATGAACAAAGGTATACTCTAGGAACTTCGGTTCCCTAGAAGAGTATTCTCGAGTATTATTTTAACCCTTTTTCAGGCTTGAGGGACTAAATTTACGAAAAAGGAACCGCCACAGAGTCCATAGTTAAACTCTTTTCAGACTCCCTAAAATTGAAAAGATCGATGAGTGACCTTGTTTCTTCACACTCGTTAAAATGGACAAGAAGGACAACCCCCATGGAGTCCATAGTTAAGCTCTTTTCAGACTCCCTAAAATTGAAAAGATCGTCGAGTGACCTTGTTTCTTCACACTCGTTAAATGGCCAAGAAGAACATCCTTTACAGAGTCCATAGTTAAGCTCTTTTCAGACTCCTTAAAAATGAAAAGATTGTCCAGTGTTCTTGTCTTTGTCACACTCGTTAAAACGATTTTGAATAGTCATCTTTTCGGTGCTAATTTATCCCTTTTTTCGAACCGACTAGACTATTTTCGAAAAAGGTACCCCAGTGGAGTCTCCTTTTACACTTTTTCAAACTCCCTAAATATGAAAAATTGTCGAGCTTGCCTTCTTTGGGCTCGTTAAACTTACATCGAAGGATGTTACCATTGTGTGTCTTATTAAACCGCATTCGCATACCCGCGTCTTTGGCCTAATGCTGGTTCCATGTTTCTCTCAATTGAACCATCTGAAGCATGCCTTATATGCAATCCCTGTAGCACTTTGCCTCTATGTCTTGACACCTTTGGCCCATGGAGGTTTTTTTCGAGTGTCCCTTTTCTGCATATGTCCCTTTTCTTTGAGCATCAGTGTGTTCCTTGCGCCTGGAACTAGTATGATTGCGACACTCATTCCTCCTTTGTAACATAAAATTCTTTTATTCTTTTTTCAAAGCTTTTCAAAATATATTGAAAAAAGACAAAAAAATTAAATATACCCCAAAAAGAGGAAGGGAAAAGTATTTTCTTTTTATTGGCAACATAATGAGTCACCCTTGGACAAAGCACATCCTTCCATTTGTTCTTCAAGCTCTGGGATTTAATATTACCTTAGCAAGTTGTTCTCACTACATAGAGCTGTGTCCTCCTCCATTTGTTTATTCTTCCAAACATATGGAGATTTTGTGATGCCTCCTGCATCATGAACTTATGTCAATGCCATGCTGCCTGAGTCTCGTCATTTTTCATGATATTGTCCAAAGGAAGTTTTTACCAAGCCTGAGTCGTCCCATCTGAAGTTTGTCTCTTTCCCTCATGCCCAACCATCCCAAAATTCCAATCAAGTCTTTGCTCGAAATCAATGAAGCCTCCAGTCTGATCATCAAGATCCTTTAGTCCATGACCGACGAGCCGTCGAAGACCTATGGGTAGTGAAGTCGTACACTCATATTACACTCCTACCCGATTTTTTGAAGATTTTGAAGTTGATGCTCGAGCTCTGAAGACATCTTCTCTAGCCATCAGGCCTTATTAGCTTCTAGAAGATAGATACTATACATGTATATCTTTTTTATTTTGAGATGTATATCCGCTGTGTATTTCTCACAGATACACTTTATATAGTTATATGACATGGATATACAGTGTATTTGATTGGTAGCCATGATTTTATTTCATTCCGAGCATGGATATGCCCACCTCGGTGAGACAATTGTTATTTTGTAGATGGCACCTCTCAAATTCTGGTCCCTGGGCTCACCGGTTTGGTACGTCGATAAAGATTCATAATGTATTTCGGCCATCAGATGCTCTGTTGACCTCACACATTAGGGGGCATCTATTATAACCCTAATTTACACCAAAAATACTTACCTGACATCATGCCAACTCATATGCCTTCTTTGCCAAGCCAGTAATGAACAACTCTTCTTAAAAATACCCTTTTTAAAGGACCACGTGCCCTACTCCACTATAGCCCGTGTGTACACTCTAGCTAGCCCATTACAGCCCGCGTGTACCTACAAAAGCACAAAAAATGGAAATTTGTTGACAGAACACATAGTTTTGGGTAACTTAACTAAACCTTTCGACCATGCATGGCCAATCACTCGACTAAATACCTAGCTCCTTCTAGCCTATAAAATAAGGGTTAGGGGTCCCATTTGAGAGGAGAAAAATCATAGTAAAGAAACTCTACCTAATTTGGCCTTCCCTTTGTCCCAACCTTCAGCCATCCTTGTGCAAATATAAGTATAGATCAAAGCAATTGGAGTACATTTGAAGAGGAACCGAAGACCAGTTTCGAGGAGCAGTGTCAGCCACATATTGTAAGTTTACTCTTCACAAGATTAATACAAAAAGGAATACTTTTTTCGTCCCACCATATCATGTGTTCAAGTCATGTATTTATTTTATGATATTGTCACATCTAACATCTAACCCAACGATTAGTATATGAAATGCATGTTCGCAGCTCTCTGTTTGTTCACGTGTGAATGCAGGTCATCTTTCGAAGGAGGATTGCAATCAATGAGCGAGTGAAAACAAAGGGATCGACATCAAATGAAGGATTTAAGGTAGAGTTACCAAATCTTGTTTACACCTTTGTATTGCATGAATGTGGGGTTTTGTGTTGGGAGAATAGGAAAAGTAGAGGCCTTTTGAATGGTCATTTTCTGCATGCATGATTAGAGCCCTTAAATGCTAAGTTTGTAGGAGGTATTTCCCACCCACAACACCTTGTCTATGCCTTGAGTGTCAAGAACAATCCCATTCTCTGTGCCTATGTTGTCTCTACTGCTCTAATTTCTTCCCTGGCTTTGAGGGCCTCTTGATCTAACTACTCTATCGTTTCCACTTGTTCGTCCACACTCATTTCCTTGAACCTGGTCATATTTGGGTTGGCCATCCTCTACACCACCTCGTCCTAATCATGGGCACTCTCTATGAATATTTCATACTCAAACTTGTCATTATCATATGGCCAACAAGATGATACTTTTGAAGCATGTTGGAGGACCAGGCCTTTAGGGTTGTGCTTGCAAAATCGGCCTATCGGGAACCTAAATTCAAGTTGGCTCAACCCTTATTGTTTGGCTTGAGAAATATCGTTTACCATATAGAACCCCACATGGAAACCATAGGGTATGAAATCTCGTTTCTTGTCTTTGACCAATGTGTCATTATAGCCCTGCAGGATGGTATGATAACAAATTTCTCGCATGAAGAGTCGGTATGGGACATGAGCGGGTAGGAGATGTGGTGCTCCAGTGTCCCCAAACACCCTGATGTAGGTTGAGCATTCATCTAGGTACCAATGGCCTACCTTGGTTATCATTTTATTGGTTTTTGCTGATAGCCTTGGGCATTCCTTCTTAAAAATAATAAAATAAATGCGGGCGATGAATTCATTGCAGATGAGTGCGTAATATTTATTGTACCTGTTCTCCCATAGTATGTTGAAGTAGAAATGGACTGGGAGCTCTGCAATGTGCCAGTTTAGATTCATGTCGGCGAAGCCGTTCCTTGTGAAAATGACATCGAGTAGGTATGAGTCCATGTAGAAAGTTGGTGCCTCTCCTTCCTTTGGCGTCTGAGCCTGTTGTACACAGATGCTTAGTTTTTTCGAGATCATCGCTCCCTAGTTGAAGATGCTCCCCGCGATGGAATCTGTGTATGCCAAAGGAATTCATGCTTCTGAAAAATTGGAGCAGTCCTTTTCTCCATATAACCGACAAATGAGAGCCATCAAATAGATTTATGTGACCCTCAGATTAATCATTTGACCATGAGGCCATCAACCGACTAGTGTCATGGAACTCATAGAATTTTACCACGAAGTCTGTGTTGAGCTGCTCCTTTGGGTCCCTGAGCTTATAGTACTCCTGAACTTCCGTCGGGAGGAAAACTTTGATGCATCCTCCATTCACATTGTTGGTCAAAAATTTATTTCCATCTGTGTGGTCGATGATCCATTTCAGAACCTCTATGCAGGGGAAAACTGAGGTTCTACTTTCTACCATTTGTCAATACGACCATTGAATGTTTGGGAACATCTGATCATCGAGCATCCTTACGTTCAGATCATTGTGTGGGATATATTCTGGGTATTCTTTTCGGTTGATCTTTTAAAGAGATCCCCCCACTATGGGAGCATTATTTTGGACCCAGTGCTTGCTTCAGTATCACCGAAGTCCAAAGGCTGGGAAAAATATTTCTATGTCGAGGTTTTGATGTCATGCTCCACCCTGGGAGCGTACTCCAACTTCCTTGCAACCCTCGGAGAAGAGCCTTATCCTATCTCAGCTTCTTTCATCTTTGGTGCTCTGGAAGAGTGTTTGGTGGTTGGATTTCTCGTCGACATATTACCTACGACTATACCATAGTTTAGAGTCCATGCAACAAAATCGAGTGCGCATACATAAATTGTAACCAACAAATTGACAAACTTGGATACATACCTATGAAACTTGTTAAACCTAGTTTTGATAATCAAAAGGATCGGTACAGTCTCGAGTTACTTTCTCTACTCCTTCGGATGCTTTGGAATTCACTTACGTGAAGAATGAATTTGTTCAAAATAGTTCTAGAGATTTAAATAGGGATGATCTTACCGTGTCACATCAACCCTTCAATTCGGGTTATGAGTGAAATTTCAAAAAATCTGTCGTCATATATTCAGAGGTTTTTAAACTTAAATTCAACGTGGGTTGATGAGGGAGGTGCAGGTGGTAATGTGGTCTATCGGTGATTTAAAAAATGTTGTTTTCTAATTGGCATGTAGGGTAGAAACTAATGCGGTATCAGGCATTAAATAGTTCCTTAAATGTGTAAAATCCGATCGTATCTAATGCTGCAAACGTCCCATCGTTCCGCTCTTTCAGTTGATGGATTGGGGGTCGAGATTGTGTTGTGAACATTTTTCATTGATATCCTCCTAAAAAAGCTTCGATGCCGATCGATATTTCCGTATAGAGCTGACATGGAAAAGATGAGTAGGAGGCGTGACTATGACCTAGGGAACCAAAAATGACTTGGGATAAAACTAGATCGTACGATCCTATTACATGGTGAAAATGCGTTGCATTCGAGACTAGTGGCTTCATTCGCTCGTATCAGTCGGAGTTAGGAATTTATTTAAGCCATACGTTTCTAAAACCCGAACCTAACTTGCTGATGCCTGAAAGTCTCAAGGATCAAAGATCGACAATAAACCCACCCATGTGTTCTTGGATTGGCTCCCTCGAAAAATTCCTGATGCTGAAAATCCATCGGGGATCAACGATCAGAGATAACTTTACATCCTTTGTTAACGTCTGTCTTTCTCGTATTTTCCAGATGTTGAAGGGGATCATCTATCCCTTGAACCCTTATGCGAAAAACTTATTCCAACCAAAACTTCCTTTTGTCGATGCTGATAACTATCGGTGCTCGATGACTGTTGTCTTTGTGTGGTTCCTTTACTTACTTGAATTCTTTCCAACGCCGAACTTGAGCGCGTTAGATGCAATGTATAGTTGTCGATTCTTAATTTAGGTGTTAAGGTATTTTAGATATGAGTTTTCATAAGTTCAAACAAACCTGACTAGGTGATAAGAGACATGAAAGACGAAACAAAGAAAAACCATTTCCCGAAATGAAATCAAGTCAGACAAATGGGGAAAGCAAGTGGTACCCAAAAGGTGACAAAAATTGATAAGGATTTTAGGGTGTGTTGAGTTCTCAGCACCAAGGTCACTGGACCTTTTAATAGCATAAATTCGCCATAAGGAGGTGGAATTTTTCCCATGAATAGTCAAAATGACCGGGGCAAAGTCAAGAATGCATCCATGACATTCACCTCTGCGAATTCAGCCCATAATTTCACTAGGATGTCCCAGAGCGACATTGACTCATTATTGGACCAAAAATCATGCACCTGTAGCATCCTGTCAATTTTGGTGTCTAGCCCAAAAGTTTTCCCCATTTTCAAATTTTTCCCCGATCATTCTCCCGACCGACACCTTCCGCGTACCTTTCTAGGGCCATATCTTACTCATCTGGAGTTAGAATTGCGCCAAACAAAAGAAATAAAAAAGGTAGCAAACAAACACATAGAATGGGCACAATAAAAATCCATTTTGTGGATGTTTAATATAGGGTAAAATCCTCTCAAGTTTCAATAGCAGGGGGTCCTCTCACCGAAACAAGCCCAAATCGAAGCCATGTTTCAACCAACTCATAGGGAAACTTATAGGTAGAAAAGGGCGGGTATAATCAGGTATGAAAAGTGCATGAACAAATTGAATTTCCTTACATACAATCACCAAATCATAAAGGCCCCTTGCCCTCCTAAGTAGCTCTGCAATTTCCCCACACCTTGGGGATTCATCCTGGGGAATCCGACAGCCATAGATGGCCTGGAACTGTCCTGAATCACCTCACCTACATCTAGAAAACATGGCAACAATCAAAGGTCCTTTGGGATGGCACAAATCCCAAGGAAAATGGTGATGTGGCATATTAATTTGTGTCCTTTTATGAAAAAATCACCAATAAAATAAGAAAAAATTAACCTTCAAAACAATGTGGTGGCCAAGACATGTGTTAATAAGAAAAAATTCACGAGTAAAATACATTTTAAGTCAAACCTTTTGTCATTCCACCCTTCATCCATGAACCGAAATTGAAGTTGTAAATACTCTCCTATAACATAGATGTAACATCTTGTAAAAAAAGGTTGTTCATTTTCATTTACAACCCCCTTTTTTATTTGACAATCTTTCGGGATCACTTCCCGGGTCACCCCGTGGGGTATTAAGCCATTATGGGCTTGTTTCCCTATCTTAAAAGCTTCGAACATCTTGTTGTTCCAAATTTACAACCATCTAAAAGGACTTGGTTGTAGTTTTTAAGCTTACGTTTCACCCTTGTTTTTCATTGTTTCACTTGAGGCATCCATTGGTTAATTTTCCAGGACCCCGGTTTGCCCCGAGAACCCATTCTAGGCCATTTTTCAAGGTTTTAAGGGATCGAACAACTTGTTGTTCACTTTCCTAAAAATTATCATGCTTATTTCCATCCTATTGTCCATAGTTTTCACCCCCTAGGCCATTTTTTCCATCCAGGAAGCTGAGGGAGGACAAAACCCAGGGTGGGTGGTCCTAAGTAAGAATTCTCGTAATTCTTTCACCTCTCCTTTTTCCCCTTCATTACTGCCTCCAAAGAAGGACCATCTGAGATGCGGCTAGTCTTTTCCTCATGTTGAGCTATCAAAGAGGTTGTAACCGACTTCACAACCGGATAGGTCGGATTTATCCCAACGAATAGATTTTTCTTATAACACATCCCTTTTTTTGGTGACCATACTAGGGAACTTGCAAACCTATTTTGTTTTTCTTGTATCCCAAACTTTTACTGAGCATTGGAACCAAATTATTTGGGGTCCTTTTCCCACCTATTGAAAAAATTAAGTGTCAAGGTCTTTCAGTGGTCCTTTGGATTTATTTGGTACTTGTTATAGTTCATTTTCCTTGCAATTCCGTTGCATCTAGGAGTCATAAATACCATCAGGTTTCACTTTCCTCTTACATTTTCAATGTCTTATTTTACTTGTTCGAACTCACGTGAGAAGTTATAAATCGATCATACTTTACCTTCCACTTCGAGAAGAATGAAAAAAAAGATTTGTTTATAGTTGGGTTAATCAACATTGTGTCAGAAAGAGTAGGACTGTTGGTTTGATACATATATTGTACTTAAATTACTTACTTGATCCCCTTGCAATATGGCAGGGTGGAAATATCCTAAGACTAGGGAAACAATGTCCCCCAGGAATAAAAGAAGTCAAAGTTCATGAAAGAAAACAAGTAGTGAGACACATACACCTGGGAAACCAGGGAAACTCGTTACACCTGCGGTGCAAGTTGAGTCACCCTCTTCCTCATCTCCTATTCAAATCCCCCTACTAAATAAAGATTTATTCAATCCAACAATAATTACTAATCCTCAGGGTGTTCCTCTCATCATTGCAACAACTATTGTTGTTCCTCCCATAGTTGTTCCGATGGAAATTTCCCTACAACCCGAGACTCCTTTGAGGTTAACCCAACATGACATGCATGAAGATTCCCCAAACAGGCTTCCTAAGTTCAGTGGCACTGGTACATTGAATTCCATGGAACATATACAAAACTTCTATGATGAATTATCACTTGTGGACATAAAAATTACTAATTTCATCATTAGACTTTTTGTAAGAACCTTTGAGGGTGAAGCAACAAGATGGTATTTCTTTCTTTCCAATGATAGTTTCCCGGATTGGGACACTATGGTCCAAGAATTCAAGAAGCATTTCCAAGGGGCAGATGATGTGGCTTCTCTACTTAGGGATTTCACAACCATCTCCATCCATGAGGGGAGAAAATTTGAAACTTTAACCAACACCTTACCTCAACCTTGAATAGGATCCCCACTACTTCCAAACCATTTGGGAACAATTTTCTCCATTACTACATGACCGCTATGAATTCGAATGTAAAGTATATATAGAAAGATAAATCGATACAAACTTTAGACGCAACCAAGGTTTGCGCCCTAGAAATTGAGAGAAACATGGATGAATTCGGTATGATTCCCTCACCTTTAGTGCAACTCCATTTTAACAAGAGGCCTAGGAATGAGGTACCTCAAAACGAGGGTCCTCGGTATGAACCCCCACCTTCCCAAAATTCAAGGATTGAAGAAAGGGGAAGTTCTGAAACTATCAAGTTGTTAATGAGCATGAACAACCAAATACTTCCCCTTAATCGAAAGGTGAATGACTTGCATTTTCCCACTCCTGCGAGGCCAAAACCTCATTTTCCTCTTACACCTCCTCCTAGGAAACATGTTGTTGAAGTGGATTGGTACGAATTTTTCCAAGACTTCCATGATCCTGAGTATTGTTACTCGTATACATGTCACCTGGAATTGTCTAAAACCAACAAAGCCCCTCTACCTCCAGTGAAAAACAAGCTTGTTTCTACTTCCCAAAAAAATGAAGTTAACATGGAAGACTATATTCCCTGTGATGACGATCCTCTTGCTTTCAAAATGTTTGTTGTATAAATTAGGAGTCAGGCCCCTAAAACCACTATGCAAGGGGTGGAAGGGACCAAAATTGATCCCAAGGACAATGAAAAAGGTTAACTTCTTGTGAATGGTAGATTACCTTCCCTTGCAAGGAATAGGGTTCTGTGGACACCAAAAAAGGTAAATTTTCCTAATAATCCACCACCCTGTTTCCCAATACCGAGACCTTACAACTTGTTGAATATCTAGAAAAGGTCCCCGCTCACATGACATTATTTGATGCTCTTAGAACACCTGCTCAATTTGAAAACCTTTCACGTGTTCTACAAGCACCTCCTACTCCATGAATGAAACAAAGATTTCCTCTTTCCAAAGAGTTCTCTTCTCAACGTAAGGAAGCATATGATGTTATTGATTTAGACCCTAAGGTTCCTCCTTTCTATATATCAGTTTTGATTTATAATTTTTTGCTCCAAAATTGTGTTTCTGACATAGGAGCGAGGGACAATGTCATGCCCCTTCGAGTAATGAGGAGACTAGGTCTTGAATGCAGAAACCGTTGGTTACATCAAAGACTTATCCATTACTTTCAATCAAGATTTGGATGTGATCATGATCATACCTGAAGGATATGGAATTCTTTTAGGGAGGGTGTGGTCCACCAAAGTAAAAATGGGTTGTTACTTCATGGAAGGAACCCACTTCACCTTTTATCATAAAGGTGTTAAAGTTGTCATTAGGAGGAAATTGAAATACCGAGAGCAAGTTGTACCTACTTCCTACAATACAAAACATGTGTCTTTTCAATATACAGGGATGGGTATGTACACTGTGTTATCTTAGAAAGATGCACATGTCCCTCCTTCTGAGTCGTAAGAAATGGTATGGAGTATGGATTTTGACAGTGCTAAATCCAAGCACGGATCTAGGGTTGTCTTCCTTTTGTGTGATACCAAGGGAAAGGAAATACATTTTTCTTTTTGATTAGAATTCCCTAACACTAATAATATGGTTGAATATGAATATTTAGTTCAAGTCCTCCAAAAGGCATTATACTTAGTAATTTTCCATTTGTTGGTGAATGAGGGTTCTGAATTGGTTGTGAATCAAATCAGAGATAAATATGAATTTCATATCCCACGCCTCAAATAATATTGCCAAAGGGAAAGGAACTTATTGAGAATTTATTGTCTTTCAACATTCAATCCATACCTAGGGTCTCAAACCACATAGCTAATACTTTGTTCTTGGCTGGTTCTTTCTTCACTTCGGATTTTGTAAGATCTATCGAAGATATAAAAGTCCAAATTTTACATAGAATTGTGTTACCTAATAATGTTGACTCTTGGAAAGTTTTCGATACTGATGAAAAAATATATAGATTCCTTCAAAACAAGGAGGAATTCGAATATTTAAATATCATCCATGAGTTGGAAGAGGAAACTAGGGACATAATGCAATTGAAGAAAAATAAAATTCCGCCTAGTTTGTCCGTACTGGAATCCATGTTTGATTCCAATGATGCCACTACTTCTGCACCTAGTATTGATAGTGAATTTGTTAGGAAGGTGCGAGAATCCATACCTATAAACTTGGGAACTGAAAAAGATCCAAAACTAGTCTATATAGGGTCACAATGTTCTCCTTATGAGATTTCTCAATTCACAGAACTCTTGACAGAATTCAAGCATGTTTTTTTTCGGTCCTATGAGGATCTCAAGCTTTTCGATATGCATGAGATAGTCCATGCCATACCCATAATACATGATTCAAAACCTTATAGGAAGAGAAAAAGAAAGAAAAACCATGCTTTGGAGCAAACAATTAAAGTTGAATTGGATAATATGGAAGCATCCAGGGTCATATACCATGTTCGTTACTCACAATGGGTATCTAATTTTTTTTTCATTAGGAATAAAACTGGTGATATTCATTTGTGTGTCGACTTTCGACATTTGAATAGGGTGTCCCTAAAAGACAACCACCCAGTCCAACCAATGGAAGAGATCCTCCAAAAAATCTTCGGTGCTCAAATGATGTACCTTTTAGATGGTTTCTCAAGTTACAAATAGATATCCATCAAGCCTTCTGATAGTCACAAAACCACCTTCACTACTCATTGGGTAACATATGCATATAACAAGATGCCTTTTGTCTTGATTAATGCTGGGAACACCTTTCAATGTGCCATGGCCATTTCTTTCAAAGGATTATTGGGTATGATGATTGTGGTCTACTTCGATGATCTCAGAGTCTTCTCCAAAGAATGAAGTAGTAATTTTGATCACCTCAGGAAGGTTGTTCTTAGATGTCATAAGTTTGGCATATCTTTAAATCCTAAGAAGACCATTTTCAGTGTTTTGGAGGGAAAATTTTTGGGTCACATTGTCTCTCGAGAAGGTGTCAAAGTTGATCCCAAGAGAGTGGTAGAAATAAAAAATATGCCCTTACCTACTAATAAAAAATAAATGCAATGTTTCTTTGGAAAGATAGACTTCCTGAGATGCTTCATTCCTGATTTTTCTCAAGTAGTCAAACCTCTAAATCAACTTATGAAGAAGGACATTTGGTTCAAGTGGAACCCCCCTACCCGTCAGGATTTTGAATCCATTAATCAAGCCATTGATTCTACCCCTTTGTTAATTATTCCCAATCCATCTAAACACTTTTTCATGTAAACTAATTCATCAGAGGAGACAATTTATGCAATCGTATTGCAAAAGGATCATGAGGAAAACCTTAGGCCAATCTCCTTCGTGAGCTAGAATTTTAAGACACACAAACTTAACTATACTACACTGGAGAAACATGGTTATTCTTTGTATACAACCTTGGATCAATTCCGACATTACATCCAAGGCCATAAAGTTTAGGTTTTTGTGCCTACATCTCTCTTAGTCACTGCCTTGAATCAAACCAAATTGCATAGTAAGTGGTCCAAATGGATCATGTGCATGAAAGAATATGACTTGGACATTAAACCAACGAAAACCATAAAGGGGACAGGGATACCTAAATTTATAACTCAATCCCACCCCTCGGTCATAACTGAACCACCTCAAGTAGATGAATTGATTTCTTTCGAAGAACTGGTTAACAAAACTGAGTTATCTTCGCAACCAATGTATGGGCCTATCATATATTTTTTTATCAATGGTGTTTTCCCACCAACCATGGATACTAAATCCAAACAAACACTTTGTTTACAAGTTGTCTGGTATGTTTTAAAATACCAAATCCTTTACTAAAGAAACCTTGATGGGGTTTTGTCATGATGCTTGGCTCTTGATCAAGCCCAAATGGTACTTGAACAATGCCATTCAAGGGTTTGTGGAGGTTACTTTTCAGCCAAAACCACTACAAAAAAAGTTTTTCATGCAGGCTAATTTTGGCCTTCACTCGACCAAGATGCCCATTTATTGGTTCGAAAATGAGAAGCATGCCAATGCTTCACTGGGAAGCAAAATTTAGTTGCCTTACCTCTTAGGCCTATTGAAGTCCAAGTCCCTTCCGCAATATGGGGCATGGAATTTATTGGGCCAGTTTCACGACCTTCCAGTGCTGGTCACATATTCATTTTAAAAGCTACAGACTACTTTACAAAGTGGGCTGAAGAAATTGATCTTAGGAATGCTAAGAGTCAGTAGGTGGTAGATTTCGTTGAGCGTAATATTTTATCCTGTTTTGGGACCCCTCCTAAGATATTAACATAGAATGGATCAACTTTCATGTCTGATGTAATTCTCTACCTTGGTTTTACATATGGCATCCAAATTTTTCGATATTCCACCTAATACCCCCAAGGTATTCGATTGGCCGAGTCCACAAATAAAAATCTGATTTAGATCCTTAAGAGAACGATAAAAGATACGAAGCATGATTGTCACACAAAGCTAAACTTTTCTTTATGGATTAATCATATAACCCTTAAGACAAAAACAGGTCAAAGTCCTTACACTCAGGTGTATGGATCTCCTGTTGTCCTGCTTGTTCACTTACAAATTCCATCCTTGAGGTTGGATATTGTCGAGGTAGAAAATGATTTCCAACCTTTACAACATCGTTTAGATACAGTCAACGAACTAGGAGAGGTAATAAAGGATGCATTCCAACACCTCCAAAAGAAGCATACATTATTAAACATTCCTTTGATAAAAGAGCCGCAATGGTAAATTACAAAGTAGGAGATGATGTCTTACTGTGGGACAAAGCACATGAGGCCCCATCCAAACATCACAAGTCTGATTCTTTATGGTTGGGTCCTTACACAAGCTACGAGGTCTTAGGGACAAACACTTTCAGATTAAAAACCTTGGATGGTGAACCACTTCAATTCCCTGTGAATGGTCATCACCTAAAGTTCTTTTACATAAGTCACCACTTGTTCATCATCTTGTACATAAGTCACCACTTGTTCATTTTCTATTTTTATGTATTCATTGTTGATTATTTTCCTTCTTGTATGTATTTTATGTTGCCTTTTTTTATGCTTGTATATATCTCCTTGGTTTCAATCTTGAGCCTTTTGCCTGTTTGGTTTCAATTTTGAGTCTTTTTGTTTGTTTGATTTCTATTTTTGAGTATAAACCCCTCTTTGATTTATCCCTTGATTTTGGTATTTTTCATTTTAAATGTCCTAGGTTGTCTTTTTTTTGGTTTGTTTGGTGTTCAATGGGAAGGGTAATGTTCGTATTGTTGTATGGTTGTTTGAAAAGAGTGAACTCCTAGGATCCCTTTTATCATGTTTGGCTTATGGGAAACTCTGACTTAATGTCATCTTAAATAAGAGTAAACCTGATTGTTATTTAGTTAAAGTCAACGGGGAAAGTCTAAGGGGGTAGCATATCATTCTCTGGTGAAGTTGAAAACCATGATGGCATGATGGCTTACATAGCAATGTGATTGCAATTGCACTTTTCCTGACCACTTACAATCTGATTTTTTCCAAGCAATGATCGTTTTTCCTACAAATTTCCATCACTTGTGAGCACTGGATATTTCAACACCTACTGCCAAAGGTTTTTTATATTTCTTTACTCTCTTGCTTGACTCGTTTGCTTTCATTTTTTTCTCCAGTGAGTCGCTGATTTCAAAAAATCCCCCTTTGCTTGTTTGTGTGTTGAGAATCGGAGGTATGTATGAGACTTTATGTTGATCCAAGGTTCACCTTAAGCCTCGATTCTCATAGTTAAACCATAATCCGAGTGAGGGACCTGTGTCCCTTGGGCCACATTGTTCAACAAAACCCGGGTCATTATTCCCATTCTTCTATCTTATGTGAATCTCAATAAAAATTATGGTGTATATCTTTACTGCACCACTTTCATTCTTCGTTTATCCCTAATGTGAAAATTTTTCCTTATACTACAGTTGAATTCCCCCCTCCCCCTCACCCACATCAGTCACTTTGAAAGTATAAATTTACACCGAGTATTCTCTCTTAACACATGGGTGATCCCATTGTTCTACATGATTTAAAAGGAATTACCAATCCGACGCTAAGAATTTTGACCCAAAATTATGCTTTTGGGCTCAATAGGATGTTTTACACCTTCATTCCTCTGCAAGCGTCCCTTTGTGATATTATTCTAGCTGAAGACAGTGGTAGGGTTTATAGTTACTATGGCCTCTACCCTTGAAAGAGTATCAATTGGATACCTTTAGAGGGTTGTCAACCCTCCAACATCAAAATTCCTCATGTCAATATTGTTCAGTTCATATTTTATGAGCTAAGCATGCAATTTGAAAAAAATTTAACGTTGGACACCTTCGCCTATCACTAGGGGGGTCCCTTGGGGATGGGTCCTTTCGCAAAGGATAAGATGAAGTCTGGTCACATTTTGCGAAATAAAATTCTTCCATATTGTAGGGATCAAGACAAAATTTCCAACAGGATATCATGAGCCCAATTATGAGTCTGTATGACCGCCCTTTGGTTTTGACCCACGGTTGGTAAGAACAATCCTTCACAAGTTCATTACCACTTTTGGACACTAGATTGGTTGCAGTGCTTCAGGGTTTAAAAAATGTTGTTAAAGAGTTTTAAACCAGAGGTTCAACTGTTACATGTTTTAATGGACTCGAATACCTTTCCAACGACTCCTCATTTTTCTCATTCCGACCTTGGATGGCCCGGTTAGATCTGTCACAAGTTGGTCAATTATTTCGGGCAAAGGTGGGGAACCAGCTTGCATAGTAGTGTTTCATGATAGATAAAACAACCATTAATGGACCCAACACACAAATCTGAGTCCACCTTGTCAAATTTCTCGTCGATACATTTTCGATGGTACTTCATTTTCCTTGTTTAGTGTTGTAGGAAATTTTCCCTGTGGATAGGTAGATTCCCTCTTGAGAGCTAGACTATTAACTCTAAGACATAAAGTGCTTAACAAGGACACTGAATTCCTTTTAGATCTAATCAAGCTGATGAACAAAAGAGAAAGAGGAAAGCATGTACTTTATGAACGTCATTTGTCCCTACAAGGTCCAGGATGTGCGTTGATCCCGAGCTCCTTGGTAGATCTTGCAAGATAAACAAAAGTACAAAAACTTCCTACTCTATTGAGATTAGTTAAAACATAGATCCATCTACTGCAGACAAACTTATATGAAACAAGTACAAGTTTGAAAGAAATAGGCCAAGCATTGATTGCATTAATGAGAACAACAATGAAGAAAACTTACAACCATAGATGTGAGTGCAACAACTTCATCAAGATCTCCTTGTCCAAACCTTTGCTCAAAAGCTCTACGATCATAATGACAATAATTTCATTGATTATTCTCCTCCACTTCTCATGAGATCATAAGTTTGGTATCTCTAAACTCCTTTCCTCTCTTTCCTCCATGGAAGCCCCTCATTATATAGGGTTTGGAGACTTAACCACCATGGAGAGGATCTCTCATCATATCCACTAAGAAAGGGATCTCTAAGATATTTAGGGAGAAAATATATCTTAAGGATTTTGGGGAGGAAATATCTCTCAAGGATTTTAAGGAGGAAATATTTCAACCATCCATGAGATCCTCCACCTTCCCTAAAAAATAGGAAACCAAATGTGAGGTGGATTCTCACACTTAATTACTTTCTTTTTTCATGAATATTAATAATAATTCATGTGCACTTGATTCTCACACTTAATCCATTTCTTTTCCATGAATATTAATAATAATTCATGTGTACTTGGTATTTCTAACTTTATGTAATATATCCCTCCTCCACATTGACTAGGGATTATGACATAGGTTATTCCATGGTGTCAATGTGTATGCGACACTTATACGATACTCTACGACACTTAGGGTGAGGTACCTAGATGTGCAAATTTCATGTGTAACAGAATTCCCCCTAAAGTGTGAGGTCATAAGAGAGAATGATGGATGAAACAATTTACAAATATTTAAAGCAAGGGTGTGGACGCAGAGAACTTGATAGAAGCTGCACACAAACATCCAACAAATATTATGACATGTTTCAAACCCAAGGCAGACATACCTATGCTTGAGTGATAAAGACTTGCAAAATATGGCCGCCATTAAATACACTGCGGGTCCATAATTATATTGATAAAAGGTATAGCCACTGAAGATACACTGTGGATCTATACTCCCATGACCTGAATTGATTGTAGCCACAAAGAATACATAGCGGATCTAGGAGATGACAAGACATAGTCACGACCAATACAAAGTGGATCTATGTAACAGTATATGTGTTATTGTTCAAAAGAAACTCCTTCGCAACCTGGGCAAAGTACATATAAGAGTGATGACTCAACCCAAGGTTTTCTTACTGATCCCGATGTAGTATGAATCTAACCATGTGAATAGATGTCCTGATGTCGAACATGACAAAAACCACTTGATTACCGGTCAATGATGTAAACCATTAACAAGTGCGAGGTAGATCACCATTGATGTCAATGATTCCCAAGGTACCCTAGTACATTCCAACGAATGTGAATGGATGAGATGAAGTCGAACATCCACGAAATCATTCGATCATAGGTCAATGATGTAAACCCACTGTTGAACGTGAGGAGGCCTACCATTGAGGCATGCAGGTCCCAAAGTACTAATTGGTTTCTAAGTCTAGTTCCTAGATAATGTGTTGAAGTCGACAAGAATAGACTCATCGAAGGAGGGCCTTGATGTATCCCCCATCAATGACACGAAAAATACACAGAGATGTAATTGGTATATCAAATGAACATGGACTGACATGGGTATTGAGACAAGATATTTGTGATGGTTGAATATCGAGGCAGATACTTCCCTTGAACACTGAGGCACAACAGCAGAAACATGACATGGACCAAAACACGATGATGCAGTGGATACTGTGACTTTCGTCGGGTGATCCAAAGGAGTAAGAAAAACTCAAAGGATTGGTTCAGTGCAGAGGTTCATCGGATTAATATGTGTGCAAAGACAAAGTGTCGTGTTCAAGGGTGACTCTAAGAGTTACTGGTAATGTTCTCAAAAACTGCTTGGCTTGCTTCTTTCAATTTTTTCCCCCATCTAGATAGACGAGTACCTCTTTTTAATTTAATGAGCTCGAGGAGGGTAACACATGCTCGATATAACTCACCTTCGGTAAGTTCCTCTTCCTTTGTTTAACGAACTGGAAAAAGTAAGAGTTCGGTCCCATATGGGCCTGTCAATGTTTGTTTAACGAGTCCAAAGATAGAAAACTCGAAGGTTTTTCATGATTATAGAGTCTAGAAAAACACTTAAAAGAGAACTCTCTCAGTTCCTTTTTCATAAAGTAGTCTGATGAGACCGAAAAAGAGATAAACTATCGCTCAACAGACATTTTCTTCAAATACTTTAACGAGCGTGAAGAGAACAAGGTCACTCGACGATCTTTTCATGTTTAGAGAGTCTGAAAAGAACTTAAATATGACTCCAATGTTGTCCTTTTTCATAATGTTAGTCTCGCGAGGCCAAAAAAGAGATAAATTATCACTCAAAAGACGTCCTTTCAAACCTTTTAACGAGTGGGAAAGGAAGCAATATCACTCGGCATTCTTTTCATGTTTAGAGAGTCTGAAAAGAGCTTAAAGATGACTCCAGGGGGTTCCTTTTTCATGTATCCATACAGGTCTGAAAAAGAGATAAAAGTTTACCTGGATGCATTCTCATGTATTTACGAGCATGAGAAAGAACGAAGACTAAGCTTGGTATGCCCCCATCTTGAAATCTAGTGGCTTAACTCCAGAATGATCATCAAAGGCTGGAGACATGCCCTCTAAGATTCAATTCATTCACCGACTTTGGGGTTGTCACCAATTTCTCTAGTAAATGAGAAAAAAGAGAAGGGTGGATGAAAAGAAGGTTCAAGAGAGGTGACTATTTCATTTTTCAACGAGCTTGACATAGGAAAAGAACTATGCTCAGGGTTTCGAGTTCGATCCCAAGATTGTTGTTTCATTTTTTAACGAGCTTGCCACAGAGAAGAGAAACTATGCTCGTGGCCTCCGTTTCATTTTTTAATGATCTTTCCATAGAGAAGAGAAAATATGCTCATGGCTTCTTCTTGATCATGGCTTCCAAAAGGATAATTCTCTAGAAGGACACCATGTCAAGGGACAAAACTCGGTCATGGCTTCCAAAAGATCTTCACTGGATGGAAGATAATCACTTCGGAAGGAACACATGTTGAGGGCCGTGATAGGGGTAAGGAGATCAGGCTCCAATAGCCCTACCAAAGAAATCACCATGTCAACTACCAGATCCAAATCATCAGAAGTCGAAGGCATGAGAGACAACGCCACATAGTTAACGTGTGGTGGGGGCGATACTGTCTGCATATAAGAATAATTTAGGGAGTTACTCCAGTCAGGACCGATGAATGAAAGTTGATTAATAGTCACAATTCTTCCATCGTGAGGGAAAGATATCACATAGAAAAGAGTGGACACAATAGCTTTCATGGCATAGACGTAATCCTTCCCAAGGAGTAAAGTAAAATCCATGAGGTCTCGGACTACTATGACATCAATAAAGACAGTTTTCCCTCCCAAAGTTACGGGAAATTGAGGAAGGGTCCCTAAAGGTTGACTAGTTCTTCTGTTAAAAGCTAAAAGATTATGTGTAAAGCGCGCAATATGTGGACAACCCAAAGTGTACCAAGCAACAAAAGACAAAATACTAATGGACGCACCTTCATCTATCAACATTTGAGGAACGTCTCGATCACAAACCTGTACTGTAATCTGGAAAGGAATGTGAGAGGGAAGATGAGGTCTAGCTAGCGCACCCGAATCAAAAAGGATGGTCTCATTACTTGGATGGGGTTTCACAGGAGGAGGAATGCCCCCCGACACGGTAGATTCTGTATCAATGAGAAAAACATGGGCAGTATCGGGTTTCCTCTCTAGAGGGAGAGTAGGATCGACCAATGGTGAACTTGGATCGACCACTTTGGCACTCTTCAGAGGAAGAGTGGGATTGACTGATGATGTAACTAGAGAAACCACTTTGGCACTCTTCGGATGAAGGGTGGGACTAATCGAGGAAAGGACTGGATCAGTCACTTTGGCACTCCTCAATGGAAGAGTGGGATTGACCAAGGAAGGGACTGGATCAGTCACTTTGGCACTCGTCAAAGGAGGAGTGGGATCGACCGATGACATAATCGGATCGACCACTTGGGTTTCATTCTCCAAGGGGAGAATGGGGTCGATGAGTGGAAAGGATTCGACTTCTTTGGTGTCACTCTCTAATGGGAGAGTGGGATCGACCGAGGATGAAAACGGATCAACCACTTGGGTTACATTCTTTTGATGAAGAGTGGGGTTGATCGATGACAAAACTAGATCAACTACTTGGGTTTGTGGTTCAATCGAGGAGGAAAATATATTGACCACCTGATCAATCAGACTGACTGGGGATGGAGTCGGATTGACCAGTGCATCAACTAACGATGGGTTGGGGGAAAGTTTACGATAACCTTTTGGAAGTTGAAGTTTTTCCAAAAGAGAATAAGCGTCGTCCATGTGAGGAAAAAGGTGAGAGTAATGATCACCTTTGCATAACATGCAAGGGAACTTGACAGTTTTCTTCTTCTTACCAACCTTAACATCACTAGTTGACGGGGTATCATCGACATGACTGGCAGAGGCCAATGATGCGGAGGACCACATTTCTAAGACCTTGGGAATACCAGGGCAATCCCTCAGAAAATGGGCACCCTTACAAAGACTGCAAGGGAATTTGGGTTTCAGATTCTTCATTTTAATCTTGTTGACCTCATGAACACTCTGAGTAATATTAACAGTAGCTGGTTTCTTAAGGCCAACATCTGATGTTTTTGGGGCCATGGTCCTTTTTGGGCTCTTCTTATTCTTCCCTTTCTGTTTCTTCTTCTTCTGATCAACTTGGATACTTGCTTTAGAGCTTTCACTAGGCGAAGAAGGAGAAATGGAAGGAGACTTAATGGGTGAAGAAGGAAAAAATTTGAAGTGAGGTTGATGTGTGGGTGGTGTACTAACATCTAAAGTATTAGGTGCAGTTGAAACATTGGGAGGATTCAAGATCACCGGAGTGGGGAACAACCAAACTGGTAATCCGATGGTGAGTCTTGGAAGACTCAGTGTGGCAATATACGGAGGACCAAAGTTTCCAAAAGAAGGAAAGGTGTAAGGTTCCTCGGGACAAGGGGTTCCTCCATTGGTATTCTCGGGAGTTGACGCCATTAATATTGACTCGACCTAAGGTCCACTAAGTAAAAAAAACAACACACGCTATGAATCTAAGAAGAAATCAATCAAACAAACCTTCCTATGATGAAACCACTAGTTGGTGATGAAATCCAACGTCGTGAGATCAAAATAGGAAGTGGTGGGGATAAAGCGGGTGGATCAGTTATGTTGGCGACCTTCTTAACAGAATTACGCCTTGGTGCAAGCTTCCACGCAGTAATTGTGGATTTACCCTCCAAGGAGGCCGAGTGAGTTTGACCAACGTCTATTCCAGGTACAGTGAGACTTCCCTTCACCATCACCTTGTGTAAGACCCTAAATATTGTGGCTATTAAGGTCACCAACTCACAGTCAGCCCTTGGGCGGGTACACTCGACAGTCCAGTCCGAACGTAAGGGTAGGGTATCTAGACCAAAATCAACTTGAAAGGCTTCCACTCAACATTGTGGGTATACCTTCAAGCGACCCCCATAATACGATCCAACTACTACAATCAGTCAAACCACGGAGGGATAATCTCCATAGCTTTCCCAAGTGCGACCTCGTGCGTAACCCCTGTGTGAGAGGGGGATCCCAAAAATACTATACAACAATTGGATTTCACTCTCCCTACCACAAGATACTAATTTTGTTTGATAGCTTTGGAAAGTTATCCTTTCAACCCATTCCAAATCCCTACACCTTAAACTAATGTAGGTTTGCTAACAAAGATGTAAAAAGTTTGATAAATTTTAGTTAAGCGTTGATGGAGATTTCAACTCTCTCTTGATATTGGAGGATTGTATCTTCCTCTTGGAGGTTTATCCCTCCCTCTACATTTGGAAGCTGTAGCTACCTTTGGAAGTCATTACTTCCCTTGAACAAAAACTATTGATTATTTCTCATATATTGTGCATGGTGTATTGTGGTGTATTGATGTAACTCTTATACTATTTTTCATTTCTCATGGGATATAAGTGAATGGTTTAAGTATAAGTTGAAAAAGTTTTTAAAATTTCACTTGATACCAATTCACCCCCCTCTCAGTATCAATAATTGGAATCAGAGAAGGTTGCCTTCAGAACAATTTAACCACTGGAAGGAAAATCCTATGCAGAAATGAAAGACAACATTCCAAATGGGATTCCACCATTTGATGGAAGGAATTTTGAATACTGGAAAAATAGAATGGAAACTTACTTGAAAGATCTTGGGGTAGATGTTTCGTTCTCAGTTGCTTCAAGATACAATGCTTTAAAGAAACCAAAGACTGCAGCTCAGAAGGAAGCAAAAAGGAACAACAAACTGGCAATAGATACCATCCTAGATGGATTGACAAATTCAATGAAATCCAAGGTGGGATCATGTGCATCAACAAAAGAGATTTCGGACAAGCTACAAGACCTTTATGCAAGGGAAGAAGCAGAAGAATAAGAAGAAGAAGAAGTTGAAGAAGATTACAACATCTCAGATTTCAAAGAAGAAAATAGAGGTCAGTTCTTTGAATTTGAATGTCTTCATCCAAGGATTGAAAGAGATGACAATGAAGAAGAAGAAAATCATGAAGTAGAAATGATTCAACAAGAAGATGAGAATCTTAAAAAATTGAAGCATGTTGAGATTGAAAATAGCAAGCTTAAAGACACGTGTAGAAAACTAAGAAGTGAATTGGGTAGTTATGAAAAGACAGTTGTAAGCTTAAAAAAACAATTAGAAGACTTTCAGAAACTAAGAGAAGAAACCATTTTCTTGAAAACTCTACTCGAAGAAGCAAGAAGAATAGCAGAAGTAAATAAGATCCAAATGATAAAGAAAGAAGAATATTGTGAGAAACTTGAACAAGAAGTTGTCTCATTTAGGAAGAGCTTAAGAAACTCTCAAGTGCCAAAAGAATTAACACATCTTGGATGCATGGGTGAAACTTCATACAAAGAAGATGTAAATACCAACAAGAAGGTTGAAGAAAGAGCTACACAAATAGTTGATGATAAGTGGACCAGGATACCAAAAAGAAGGAATGATTACAAAAGAGATGAATATCCAAGAAGACCTCCTACCTTCAGGAATCAAAGAAGCTTCAATCAATATGAAGGAAACTACAGAAGAGTAGATCATGAACCCAGATGGAGTACACCACGAAGAAGGTCACTTACTCCCATGTATCAAAATTTATTTCTTGGTCATTGTTATACTTGCAAAAATTTTGGACATAAGGCAATTAATTGCAGAATCAATGAAAGGAACAAATACACAAGAAACATGAATGGTGTAAACAAAATATATGGAAATAATCATGGATTTTTCAACAAAAGTTATAATTCATTTTACCCATTGATGGAAAAAATATTGTATACTACAAATGAAATTATCTTGGTCACAAAGCATGAGATTGCAGATATATGAATGAAGATGGCCCTATTGTTGGTCACTATAATTGCTTATTTAACTAAACAATCAAGTGCTACATAAATTGTCAACCCAGGGAAGTCTGTTTATTTCAAAGGTAATCACGCACTATATATGCTCAATCTCAAAAGCAACCTAGAGTTGTAGTAAAAACATATTAATCACACTTTTCCTTGAACAAACTAAAGTTCTATCTAGAATTACAGGAAAGAAACCTACCTATTACAGAGCTTAGAGTTTAAAGAAATGATTAATTGAAGAATCCTGGATTACATTAAAATAACAACAAGATACTGCAACAGGAAAGACCAACTATTCTGTAACCAGAGAACAAGACCCTATTCCCAAAGCAGGAATCTTCAACACCTGTTTCCGATCATCACACACTCTCGTGAACTCATTACTGATTGAAATGATTGACACACATTGAAGGTTAACTAACTCTGAACAGAAAACAGGACCCTATTCCCTAAGCAGGAAACTTCAACACCTGTTTCTGATTAGCACACTTTCATGAATTCATTAAAATAATTGACATGTACTGAAGGCTAACTATTTCTAACAGAGAACATGACCCTATTCCCAAAGCAGGAATCTTCAGCACATGTTTTTGATTAGCACACTTTCATGAACTCGTTAAAATAATTGGCATACACTAAAGGCTAACTATCTCTAACAGAGAACAGGACCCTATTCCCGGAGTAGGAACCTTCAGCACCTGTCCCTGATTATCAAGATTTCATAAATTCACCAAGCAGGATTTCTAACTAGAATGATTAACAGTTACCCAAGCATGAATCACATGAAAACAATGTAACAATCGGTAAAGCAGAGTTTCAGCAAGATAGAGTTCAATAAAGTAGTGTTTCAACAAAACATAATTTAATCAAGGCATGAACAAAAATAACACTAACACACTACAAAGCTAACGGGTGAATCTTGTGAAGAAGGTGGGCCCTCCCTTCTCACAAGATTCCCTTGAAATGAAAGGAACTAGAGAGAAATGCTTAGAACAATATTTTATTCATCTGTCAATTGTGTTACATTACAATCTGAAATAAAATACGTCCCTCTCTGTAAATCCTTTCTTAGTTCAGAAGAAGAAGATTTTCTCTAATGATGATTTCCCCTTATTTAAAGAGGAGAATCCCTTTGATACAATTTGATCAACAAATTACAGGTGTACATCTGAGTCCTATTCTTAGTCGGATCGACTTTCTAAACTGGAATAGGATATCCTAGTCTCCCGTAACAGAATGCTATTACAAGTGTTGAGTGAGGTGTTGCTATTGCAGGTTGGAGTAACAACTTCTTTATTTGTCTTCTTGTTACTGTTGTTGTATGTTGTTTCAACATCGCAAATCGCGGGCTGTTTCAGCCACGGGATTTGTGTTCTGACTGTTTCAGCAACTTAGTCTCAGGAAACAATGATGGTTAATGCTAGATCAAGGTGCAACTGTTGTGGTCAATGTAACAGTTTGTGTTGTTGTTTCAGCATCATAGACCACAGAGGGTGTAAAAACTTCTTCTAGTGAGTTGTTGTTTCAACATCGTTGACCACGAAGTGTGTAACAGCTTCTTCTATGTGAGTTTCAGTATCGTTGACCACGAACTATGTAACAACTTCTTCTGTGTGAGTTTCAGCATCATTGACCATGGACTGTGTAACAGTTTCTTCTCTGTGAGTTGTTGTTTCAGCCACGGGGTTTGCATGCTTTAACTGTTTCAGCAACGGGCCTCAATGCTAATCTGCAGTTCGAACTGTTTCAGCACTTATACATTTCTAATCAATGGTTAAGTACGAGAGTAATGTAAAATTATATGCAAAACAGATTAAACATATAGTAAAGAGAAGAGACGTTGTATACCTTTAGAAAGATAGGGTAAGGTGATAATGTGAGTTTAAATGTGAGTGAACAAGGGTGTAAAGGTAGCAAAAAGTGTGAGTAAAAAGGTACATTGTATGGTCCTAACATCCCCCCCAACTTAAGATGTTGCATGTCCTCAGGCAACTTTACTCTGAATCAGAATCTGAATACCGACTCTGAGCGTGCAAGTTACTCAAGCAGTAGCTGTGGAAGGTGATGTCTGTTGGAGCTCTAAACCCTTGAATGCATTGTAACCTTTGCCAAGTTGTTGTTTCGGCCTTCTTGGGTAGCTTATAATGGATTTGATATTTCTTTGCTGGCATCCAGAGGATAGGAAAATGGAACTGGTACCCTATCCAGCTTTCAACACATTGCTGAACACACTTGATGTAGCTAGGTACCTTGGAGATTTCTATCTCAAGATTAGTGGGGCTAAAAGGATTGTGTTCCTGTCTTTTCTCAGTAGATTGTTGCCAAAAAATGTTATTTTCCTGTAGGGAAACAATCTCTGTTGATTTAATGGAATGTTGACACTCCTGAAACACTGATGTCTGTAATTGTTGAATGTGTTGAGTCATCCCTAGTTGCTTTAAAAACTGATAATATTCTGTAACAAAGGTGGCAACATTTTGTGGTTCTGGCCTTATCAAGAGAAGGCGGTTATCCTCGTTATGCTTGGCAGCTAGGAAGTCATCCTGCCATATAATCTGATTGTTAAGGAAGGAGGTGAGTGCCCTAATCTGGATGTCACCGACAAGGGGGTTAAGGTTAAGCTGTCGATTCTCAGGGATGGCCTCATTATGAAAATATGCCTCACAGAGGAGGTGCTGATCCATAGCAGAGGCTTCTGCAAAGGTTTTAATAAAATCTGTTGGATTTAATACTACATGGGGTCTTCCTTCTTTGATTGATTTGATCTGAAACCATGTAAGTCGCTCCATTAGGAACATAGAGTAATTGCAGAATGGTTTCCTTGCAGCCAATAGCTTTTATGCCAAGTCAAATATCAGGAGCAATCTGCCTTTTATCTCTTTATTTTGTTTCTTAAGGGTACGATATTCCTGGCGTGTTTGCTCCAAAGCTTCCCAATTTGAGTAGATATGATTTATCCAAATCTGTCCGTGTTCCTGCAGGCTTTTGGCCTGTGTAACAGCAGACTCTTTTTTCCATTTCTGTATTATTGCCTGCTCATCCCATGGCTGAGTTTGTGTTTCAGCATTGCAAGTAATAGGCTGAGGTAGGGTCTGAGTGGCTTGTTCCACAAAGGTGTGGGTATTGATCTGGATGGGAGGGGTAGATTCATCAATAGGCAATGTTTGTGAAGCTTTAATAACAAAAGCAGGGGTTTCAGATTCGACATTTGTTGCAGGCCAGGGCTCAGTTTTAATTTTGGAAGGTCCTGCTAGTTCTTGTGTAACAGCAGGGTGTTCTTCTTTGACTGCAAAAGTCGAAGGTGCAGGGGAAGCTCCTGTCATTGGAATTTGATTTACTTTGTAGCCTGCTTGATAATAGATGTCCCCACATTGACTGCACATATATTCTCTACACAGATTCTCTATTGTAGTTTCCTCTGACATGGTCGCTATGCGAGCTAGGGTGTACACATTAAGTTCCTTCTCATAGGATTCCTTTGTTGTGGCTAGCTCTTTCTTGTAGGCTTCCAGTTCAGACTTTAGGAACTCATTTTCTTGTAAGACATAGGCCATTGTTGGTTCTGGTTGAGGGGTGACTGGTTCTTGTGTAGTAGTCACAGCCTCACTAGCTGGTTCTTGTGGAGCAGCTACAGGATTAACAATTGATGTTTCAGCTTCTTGATGTAAAGAAAGTAATGTTGCAGCTCCCTGGGCATCTGATTCTTGTGTCTCAATAACAATATCAGCAGCTGGTTCTTGTGTTTCAGCTGTAGCTGGTTCTTGTGTGACAACTATAGCTGGTTCTTGTGTTTCAACCACTGAATGAGTAGCTAGTTCTTGTGTTTCAGCTACTGAATGAGTAGTTGGTTCTTGTGTTTCAGCTATCGGGTTTGAAACAGATGATGTCGCAACATACTGGGCATCTGGTTCTTGTGTTTCAGTGCCCGTGGGTGGAATAGGTAAATATTTTGGAATTTGGGATGTAGGAGGTGTGAGGGGTATTAGTCGGATGGGTTGGGGGTCTAGGGCAGTGGCAGTAGTGGCTGCCCTTGTTGAGGTCCTTGTTCGTTTTCTTTGTAAAAGGGGTGGAAAGAAAGGAATTTGCTTTCATTTCCGTGGGGGTTTTTCCTCAATGATGGGACAAGGAGAATTGTCTGGTTCAGAATCATCGCTAAGAATATGAAGGGCAGGAGTGGATGATTCTGGTAAAGTGTGGGGCGGGCTTGGTATGGTAGGGGGGTTAATTGGATTGATTGGGTCTATAGGCAGACTGTTAGGTATTTCTGGAGAATCTGGGGGGTTTTGTGGTTGCTGTTCCTGCAGATTTTCAGGAATTTCAGCAGCTTCTTGGGGATCTATGGGTGGATTGTTTAGTGGAGGGTTTTGTTGAGAAAAACCCTTTTGGATAAGCAGTTGAATGAGACGGTGATGGGTGAGTGAAAGGGTGGGATCTTTAGCCTTTTTATAGTAGTGCGACATATTTTTAAGACAACCGAGCAAATAGTAAGGAATGTTCACCAATCTATCATGCCGTAAATGAGACAACAAGACAAAGTCATGCTGGTAGACTACCTGGTATCAGCCTTCGCAGGTAAGGTAGTGTTTGACGAATTTTTCAACTTTCGGCCATGGGGGCGGCAACGAGCTGAGTCAGACACCTCGGCCTTTAGGTTCAATTTGTTCCCCTGGCAAGAGGAAATCCTGCTGGGCATTCAGGATGATATGTTTGTGGCTGAACATGCGAATGCCATTGGTAGGGAGACCCAAAAACTACGGTATATCCTCTTCTGTAACTGAAATCCAAACCCCTTGAACAATGGAATGATCTTCCTGGAGATTTTGAGCAAATTGGAGAACCTTTTGTTGATCAAATCCCTGGAGCCTCTGAAAATAACCGAGCCATCCTGCCTGCAGAAAAATTTGATAGGCTTCTGGATAATGTTCTAACAGGGCTGTCGTGGCGGGTTCGTACCATATAACAAAGCCTCCCATAGCTAACAGCTCAGTAAAATACTCCGTCAAAGAGTTGAGTAACAACTTTTGTGCAGAGTGAGTTTTTCGAGTGAAAGCATGCAAATGGTGGTGAAACAAACAAAATGATGGTAAATAGGAATGGCGATGGTTAATTCGTGTGAAAAAGTTCGATATTTCCTCCCCCCCCTTTAAGTGAGGCTCATAATGATTTTACACAAGTGGTAATGATGAGTTGGAATCTTCTCATTAACTATACCTTAATTGTGTTTACATAAAATTTACATACCTCGCCTTTACCTTTTGATTCGTACTTCAAACAAAATATAATGCCTGTCCATAATAGTTCTGCAGTGGCCATGGCAGAGACTTTTGATTTGTTAGATGAATTGTATCAAGGATTTGTTGACTGGAAGGACAAAATGTAGTATGAGAGCGCAAAAGCTTATTGACAGAAAATGCTGAAAAATTGGTGTTTCAGCCATAGGAAGAACAGAGAAATGTGTGTTGAAGAGTGATGTTGCAGAATACTGCTGAGGAAGTGGTGTTTCATGCATAGAAAGAAGGGTGAAACAATTGTTGAATGGTGTTGTTTCGTCACTAGGAAAATAGGAAGAATTGCTGAACAGTAGTGTTTCGGCAATGGAAAATGTGAAGAATTGTGGAACGGTGGTGTTTCGGCAATGGGAAAATGGTGAAAGGTTGCTGACAGTGGTGTTTCAGCAATGAGAAAAAAAATGGAGAAAAGTTGCTGGACAGTGGTGTTTCAGCAATGGGAAAATGGCGAAGGGTTGCTGAACAGTGGTGTTTCAGAAATGGGGAAAATGGCGAAGGGTTGCTGAACAGTGGTGTTTTAGCAATGGGGAAAATGGCGAAAATTTGATGACAGTGGTGTTTTAGCAATGAGAAAAAAAAATGGCGAAAAGTTGTTGGACAATGGTGTTTCAGCAATGGGAAAATGGCGAAGGGTTGTTGAACAGTGGTGTTTCAGAAATGGGGGAGATTTTCTCTTCTTGAAGTAAGATCGTCCTTCCTTAGTAGGCCTTTGCTTTGATCAAGAATCTGCAAAAATCAATTGTAACATGGTATTTCTTGACAGGGATTATTAGTAAACGAAATCTAATCTAATACTAAAGAAATTAAATTAAAAGAATTAATTGCAATGAGGGGTAGGAGCCCCCTCTAAGAAGAGGTAATGAGAGTCTACCACACATGTGGCCTTAAAATCTTCTTTGGAAATAGGGTGCTGGTACAGATGGAGCCGATGACCATTTACAAGTAACGGTGTTTTAGAGTCATCAATTGTGAGGAGCCTTACTGTTCCATTGGGGAAAACAATGTCTACTTCGTAGGGTCCAAGCCATCTTGTATGCAGTTTCCCTTGAAATTGTTTAAACCGAGAGTCATACAGTAGGGCCCAATTACCTTTTTGGAATTTCTTATGCTTGATAGTTTTGTCATGCCATTTTGATCTTTGCTGTTGAATCGTAGTTGTCTGATGAATGGCATCTAGTCTTTTTTCATCCAATTCATTAAGCTGCTGCAACCTAGCTGTTTGTGCATCGGTCAAATCAAGGTTGACAGCTGAAGCGGTCCTTAAGGTTTTGATTTCAAATTCCATAGGAAAGACAACACTCTTTCCATAGACTAATTCATAGGGAGAGAATCCTATAGTATTTCTCCAAGTAGTTCTGTAGGCCCATAATGCTTCAGGGAGTCTGTGAGACAAATCCTTTTTGTTTTCCTTCACTATTTTTGTGAGAATGGCTTCTATTACTTTATTTGTGCTTTCCACCTGTCCATTGGCTTGTGGGTGGTATGTTGTAGTCATTCTATGATGAATATGATATTTTTGAAGGGTGGCTTTAAAACCATGAGAAGTGAAAGGAGGTCCTCCATCTCTAACTAATTCTCTTGGCACTCCAAATCTGATGAAGATGTCTTCAAATAAGAAATCTATAACTGCTTCTTCGGTCGCTCTATGGAGTGCTTTAGCTTCCACCCATTTGGTCATATAGTCTGTGCAGACCACTATGTAAACTTTTTGATTGGATGGAGGGTTAATGGGTCCTACAAAGTCTAAGGCCCATCTTTCAAATGGATCAAGTACTATCTGGGGGTTTAATGGCATTTCATCTCTATGATTAGGTTGGCCCATTCTTTGGCAGCTATCATAGGCCCGGACATATTTCTTTGCATCTTTAAAAAGTGAGGGCCAATAATACCCCATCCTGAGAATTTTATGTTCTGTTCTCTTATCAACAAAATGCCCTCCACAAGGATCATCATGACAAGCTTTTAGTAGATTATAAACCTCATCTTTGCTAATGCACCTTCAGATTTCTTGATCAGGTCCTATGTGGAAAAGACACCCACTTATCCAACTATACCTAGCACTTTGTTGAATGATTCTTCTTTTCTCTCGGTGGGATAAGTGTGGTGGTAACTTCCCTGCAACCAAATAATTAGCGATGTTTGCATACCAAGGTGAGTGAGCAGATACTGCAAATAGATATTCATCAGGAAAGGAATCATCTACTAGGGTATCATCATCAAGTTTTAACCGAGAAAGGAAATCAATAACTACATTTTCTTTTCCTGGTCTATCTACAATTGTAATATCAAATTCTTGCAATAATAGTAACCATCTGGTGACTCGAGCATTTGTGATAGGTTTGTTCATTAAATATTTGATAGCTGAGTGATCAGTATGGAAAACAGTAGAGTAGCCAGTAATGTAATGTCTAAATTTATTAATAGCATAGATAACTGCTAAGAATTCCTTTTCGGTAACTGTATAATTGAGTTCAGCAGGAGTCATATTCTTGCTAATGAAATAAATAGCATAAGGGAGATGATTTT
>ML780559.1:112641-152720 GCA_009831015.1 Picea engelmannii | reverse complement strand
GACACAAAAGAGCAACATTAAGAATAATCCATCGCACACAACACAAAGTGTATCTAAGATCCCCTTATTCAATTTCAGGCGGATCTAGGACACTTCAACACCACAAAAAATTGAACTTTTATTATTCTTGACACAATGATCTTCTAGTTGCCCCCTTGAAATATCCATTTAAAAACACTTTGTCTTTTCCTGATAATTTCTAGTTGAATAAATACTGGACAAACCATAATTACTACATTTCTTTACAGATCCCAAAATAACATATTTAGATATGTCAAAACCTCATAAGCCAACTTCCAAATCATATCCGCATTGATTGTTTCAATGCCCAGTTCATTAATCCAAAAGAACTATTTGGGTTTGCAAAAATGCCAAAACCCAACTCAAATCAGGATTGACTGCTTCAAATACCTTCTGAATCAACCAATACAGAAACAATCCACTTAGGCCTTCTAAAATTCCAAATGCCACTGAATCAATCCAAAACAACCTACTCAGCTCTCCAAACACTCGGGATTAATTGAACACCAACACCCAGTGTTACCCTTCAGTTTCAACAATGTATTTGAGTCACCCAATAACAGATTTCTCAGGTATTGGGTTCAATGCTCCACACCACCCACAACATAGATCATACTCGTTGAAGCCTTCAATTTGCAGTCCCCACAAAACCCTGACACCTACTTAAAATTTTCAGATTTTATAGATACCTACTTCAAAAGTTTGGTTTGAATGGCTTTGACCAATCAAAAACTCTCATACCCAATTCAAATTGACTTCAAACTATTGGCTTTACGGCTTGAGGAGAATGAAATTCTGGATTATTTTGTAAATTTCAACGTGGGTAGGTAGTTGGTGATGGAAAGTATATGAACAATAAAAAAAAATTACAGACCAGTTTGCCAAACAGAGTGTAGACCAAGTAATACAGAACAAAATCATAAAAGTAAATGCAGGAATAAATTGTCAGCTCAGGTGAGCTCACTCAGATGATGGCGATATTCACATTTTTCATGTCCAGGTATACTCCATTAAATAAAACCCTTGGCCGGGGCTGATTGTCACCTTAGAATTGACTGGTGTACACCTGATGGCAAGGGCAGCATCCGGCCTGTCATATCCATATCGATTCTACGTAGCAGAGAGATATGAGGAGATCTTTGAGAGCATTGGAGAGTGAGAAGAGTTCCTGTCCTTACAACACCTTGATGAAGAGACGAGCTCTAGCAACTTACACGTCTACCTCATAGCACGCAGCATTTTTGATCGGACAACGTATTTGTGTCTTCAGATCCGTTTTTGTTGGAAAAAAACTAGCGATGTGATCTGGGCGTACCAGTCAGCGAGCAGATGTACCAAAAAAGATATCCTCCAGGGATTAACCAGTAACAACGATCTATTGCAAATTAGATCTACTGAATTATCTGCACCATCCCAGTCGATTCCATCAAGGATGTGGCAACAATTGAATACGTACATAGCTCGTCAATCAAGAATCAAATCCACAGAGGCGACCTCCACCACGCAATGCTTTGAATACAGATCCTTGGAGAGGTAGATAGATGGCTTCTACAGCAGTTCTCCATCGCAGTAATTTTCACAGGATGCCTTTGCAAACTACACAACAAATCTCAGATCTCTGCACGACGGTTGATGTTTTCTAATGAATGATCTGCTGCGATCTCACCTCCCAAATCACACAGAAAATTAATAAAACACACAGTTACAAACTATCTAATCCTACAACGGATAAATTCACATCTCTATCATTCTCCTTGGCCCTCCCGTGAGGAAGCTAGGCCAAGACCATCTCTGATACCAATTGAAGAAATTAAACATAATAAATTAGAGACAAGAACAACAACATGGCGGAAAAGGCATAATAGCCAACACTATTTTATTCACTCCAATGTTACATATTTATAGTACAATGGGTGATGCCACCTCATAGAGAGATTTGCTCTAGATCCTAAAATCATGCATGATGACTAGGCTAGGCAATCTTAACTAACTCATTAGTCATCACTTGAGGATATATTACTAATATCCTAAATGAATAATACAAATATAGGTGACAATTTAGACTTAGTGATTGGTAAAGGTAAGCCATAGGCTAACACTTCCACTGCCATCGTGGTCTCTTTCTCAGCACATCCCCTCTCAGCAGTCCTACAATATAAATTCGTAATGTTATTACATTCATTGACCTTATTCATAAGGTCCATTCACATCATACATTCACATTTTCATCATGCTTTAGCATGGTAATTCCTATATTAGGATTAATTACAAATTTGGGGGAAACAGGGTGTTACATGATTTCCCTTCTTGTATGTATTTGATGTTTCCTTTTCTATGCTTTTATATATCTCCTTGGTTTCAATCTTGAGAATTTTTCCTGCTTGGTTTCAATTTTGAGTCTTTTTGCTTGTTTGATTTTGATTTTTGAGTATAAACCCCTCTTTGATTTATCCCTTGATTTTGGTATTTTTCATTTTAAATGTCGTAGGTTGTCTTCTTTTTGGTTTGTTTGGTGTTCAATGGGAAGGGTATTGTTCATGTTGTTGTATGGTTGTTTGAAAAGAGTGAACTCCTAGGATCCCTTTTATCATGCTCGGCTTATGGGAAACTCTGACTTAATGTCATCTTAAATAGGAGTAAACTTGATTGTTATTTAATCAAATTCAGTGGGGAAAGTATAAGGGGGTAGCATATCATTCTCTGGTGAAGTTGAAAACCATGATGGCATGATGGCTTACATAGCTATGTGATTGCAACTACACGTTTCCTGACCACTTACAATCTGATTTTTTCTAAGCATTGATCATTTTTCCTACAAATTTCCATCACTTGTGAGCACTGGGTATTTCAACACCTACTGCCAAAGGTTTTTTATATTTCTTTACTCCCTTGCTTGATTGGTTTGCTTGCTATTTTTTCTCCAGTAAGCCATTGATTTCAAAAATTCCCCATTTGGTTGTTTGTGTTTTGAGAATCAAATGTATGTATGATACTTTGTGTTGATCGAAGGTTCACCTTAAGCCTCAATTCTCACAATTAAACCATAATCCAGGTAAGGGACCTATGTCACTTGGGACACATTGCTCAACAAAACCCGAGTGATTATTCTCATTCTTCTATCTTATGTGAATCTCAATATAAATTATGTTTTATATATTTATTGCACCACTTTCATTATTCGGTTATCCCTAATGTGAAAATTGGTCTTTATACTATAGTTGAATCCCCCCTCCCCTCACCGACATCGGTCACTTTAAAAGTATAAATTTCAACCGAGTATTCCCTCCTGTCACATGGGTGATCCCATTGTTCTACATGATTTGGAAGGCATTTCCCCTCTGATTCCAACACTTTTTTCCCAAAAATCGGCTTTGGGCTCAACAAGATGTTTTACACCTTCATTTCTCTGCAAGCGTCCCTTTGTGCTATGGTTCCAATCGAAGACAATGGCAGGGGTCATAGTTACTATGGCCTCTTCCCTTGAAAGAGTATCACTTGGATAACTTCAGAGGATTTTGAACCCTCCCACATCATAATTCCTCATGTCAAGACTATTCAGTTCATATTTCATGAGCTAAGCATGTAGTTTGCAAAAATTTTAACGTTGGCCCCCTTCGCCTGTCACTAGGTGGGTCCCTTAGGGACAGGGTCCTTTTATAAAGGATAAGATGAATTCTAGTAACATTTTCGGAAATACAATTATGGAATATTGTAGGGATCAGGACAAACTTTCCAATGGGCTATCATGAGCCTGATTCTGAGTCCGTATGACCCCCCTACGAAGGATGCAAATTTAGCGTCACTCGAATGGCCAAAACCAATAGTTGTGACTTACTAGTATGATTCTATCTAGATTTATGTTGTAAAAGGAAAATAAAACCCATACATGGTGTAGTTAAGTGCAATACCTTTCCAACAGTATATCTTGTGTTTGGTTTCGACCCCCGGTTGGTAAGAATGAGCCTTCACAAGTTCATGACCACTTTTGGACACCAGATTGGTTGCAATGATTCATGGTTTAAACATTGTTGGTAAAGAGTTTTAAATCAAAGTTTCAACAATGCCATGTTGTAATGGACTTAGATACCTTTCCAACAAATCCTCATTTTCATCATTCTGACCTCAGATGGCCCATTTAGAGCTGTCACAAATTAGTCAATTATTTCGGGCAAAGGAGGGGAACTAGCTTGCATAGCATGGTTGCATGACAGATAAAACAACCTTTAATGGTCCCAACACAAAAATTTATGGCCACCTTGTTGAATTACTCATCGATATTTTTCCAAGGGTACTTTCTTTTGCCTCAATTGGATATCGTATGATGATATGGCACCTTTCACAAGATTGGGTGTCATGTGGGCCCACCATCAAGTTAGGAGTTTTAAGCGACAAATGTTCTGGGTCGAAATTGAGCACTGAGGTGGCATTATTTTAGATTGGTGACAACGTATTCTTGACAGGCTCATCAAGACCTTTCATAGAGCCAGGTAAACCCCCGTCAGTCCCAATTCAAAAGAAAAACTAACTAGTTGTGATGAATTTTTTTGAATGGAAGAGTGTTATTTCTTCCTTGAGAATAATTTTCTTAGTTCTGGTTCATATTTCAAATTGGTTGTTGGCTCAAATTTCAAATTGGTTGTTGGTTCATAATTGTTGGTGTGCCATATTCAATTATTTTTATGTGCAAAAAATTCAAAGGGGAGGGGATTTGAACCCCTCTTGGGTGCTAGGCCAAAGCCTCCAAGGATCCTTTAGAAAATTGGTCCTTATACTACAGTTGAATCCCCCCCCCTCACCCACATCGGTCACTTTGAAAGTATAAATTTCCACCAAGTATTCTCGCCTCTCACGTGGGTGATCCCATTGTTCTACATTCTTTGGAAGGAATTTCCCCTACGATGCCAATAATGTTGACCAAAAAATTTTCTTTGGGCTCAAGAGGATGTTTTACACCTTCAGTCCTCCGAAAACGTCCCTTTGTGTTATGGTTCCAGTCGAAGATTGTGGCGGGGGTCATAGTTACTGTGGCCTCTTCTATTGAAATAGTATTAGTTGGATACCTTAAGAGGGTTACAAACCCTCCCACATCATAATTCCTCATGTCAAGACTGTTCAAGTCATATTTCATGAGCTAAGCACGCAGTTTGCAAAAATTTTAACGTTGGCCCCCTTCGCCTGTCACTAGGCAGGTCCCTTGGGGACGAAATCATTTCGCAAAGGATAAGATGAATTCTGGTCACATTTTGTGAAATACAATGCTTCCATATTGTATGGATTAGAAAAAAAATTCCAACGGGCTATCATCATCCCGATTCCGAGTCTGTATGATCCCCCTACGGAGGACGCAAAGTTAGCGTTACCCGAATGGCCAAAACCAATAGTTGTGACTTACTGGTATGATTATATTAGGATTTATATTGTAAAAATAACATCAAACCCATACATGGTGTAGATAAGTGCGATACATTTCTAACAGTATATACCGTGCTTGGTTTCGACCCCCGGTTGGTAAGAACGAGCCTTCGCAAGTTCATTACCACTTTTGGACACCAGATTGGTTGCAATGCTTCAGGGTTTAAATTTTTTTGGTAAAGAGTTTTAAATTATAGGTTCATAAATTCCATGTTGTAATGGACTCAAATACTTTTCCAATGACTCCTCATTTTCCTTATTCCAACCTTGGATGGCCTGGTTAGAGCTGTCACAAGTTGGTCAATTATTTTGGGCAAAGGCGGGGAACAAGCTCACATAGCAGGGTTTCATGTTATATAAAACAACCATGATTGGCCCCAACACACAAATCTATGGCTACCTCATCGAAGTACTCGTCGATACCTTTCTTAAGGTACTTCATTTGCCTCAAGTGGATATCGTATGACAATATGGCACCTTTCGTAAGATTGGGTGTCATGTGGGCCCACCAACAAGTCAGGGGTTTTAAGCGACCATTGTTCTAGGCCGAAGTTGAGGGCTAAGGTGGCATTATTTCAGACTGGTGATTACATATTCTCGATGGGATCATTGAGACCTTTCTAGAGATTTTCCTTGTGTCCAATTCTAACTCTGTCTCATCTAGCAACCCTTTTGGGGCTAAGTCAACAACATCAAGGTCAAAGTCAAAGTCAAAGTCAAACTTTGACTTGGCACCATTTTCGAGAAATATTATAAAAATATTGGAAAAATAATATAAAAAATCATAAAATTTATAAAATCATGGGAAAGACACACAACCTCCCTCACGCAATATTTGGGAAATTTTATTTTTTGGAAAATTAGAAAATATAAAACCCCTGCTTTCCCCTCTCTCAAGTGATTTTGGCATTTTGGCCAAGGGAAGAGGGAGCTTTGCAATAGGCTTCAATGGCATAAGGAGGCTTACTGGAAGAAAGTGCAAATCTTCATTGACTAGCCATCCATAATCATGCATCAACCTTTAGACACAGAGCCAGGTAAACCTCCATTAGTCCCAATTCAAAAGAAAAATTCGTTGGTTGTGGTGAATTTTTTTGAATGGAAGAGTGTTATTTCTGCTTTCAGAATGATTATCTTAGTGTCGGTTTAGATTTAAAATTGGTTGTTGGTTCATATTTCAATTGGTTGTTGGTTCATGTTTGCTGGTGTGCCATATTCAATTATTTTTATGTGCAAAAAATTCAAAGGGGAGGGTATTCGAACCCCTCTTGGGCACCAGGCCCAAGCCTCCAAGGCTCGTTTAGAGGATTAATTTTTTTACTCTTGCTAAGTATGTAGGCCTGTGCATGGAAATTTGCAAGGCTGGGCTTTGAACCCCAACCCCCTCCCTTTTACTCTTCTAAAAAAAACCAAGAAACTACCCAGAAATCAAAAAGTAGGGGAGGGGGTTTGAACCCAAAACCTCCCTCTCCCAACTATTGGAAAAAACCCAAAAGAATTGAAAAAAAAAATAAAAAAATTTAGGGGTGGTCGGCCACCCATCCACCATCGGGGCGCCACCACCACCCCCTCCTCTCTCCTGCACCTACAAATCCTCCTCCACAATCTCCTCACTTCTACCCATTCTCCGTTCCTCCCTCCACTCCAACTATGCATGTTGCTTCATTCCTCCTCCACACACCCTCCAATTCACCACAAGCATGCATTTCTCCCCTCACACTCCCCTCTTCCTTATTCCCTTCCTTCTCCACCTTCGTACGATCCACACTCCACTCCCATTCTGCCTCTACCCTGCACCCATCTCCACCTTTGCGCGCTTACCCCCCATTCCTCCTCCCTTATCCTAGCTCCTCCACCACCTCCGCTCCTCCCACCACCATGTAGACCTTCCCTTTCTGTGTGGTGTTTATTGGGTTAAGTTAATTTAAATTTAATTTAAACTTATTTTTTTTATATAGTTTTAAGTATATATATTTTAAAATTTATTTTTTTAATTTTTAATATTGTTATATATATATTAAAATTAAAATCCCCCTTCCCCAGGGTCACTCGACCTTTTAATAGCATAACTTCTCCATCCAAAGGTGGAATTTTTCCCATGAATAGTAGAAATTATCGAGGTGAATTCAAGAATGCATCCATGGCATTAACCTCTGCAAATTCAGCCTAGAATTTCAGTGGCATGTCCCAGAGCGACACAAACTCATTATTGGCACAAAAATCACATGCTAGAAAGAGGCCTAATTGGGGGCCTCCGAGGCCAAACTGGGCTAGATGAGGAAAACCCATTTAAGCTATAGGTATGAAGGCATGTAGAAGCATGTAAATTCTGGTGCCCATCCCATAATTTTACCCCAATTTCAAAATTTTCCCTAACCAGTTTCTCAACCAGCTCCTTCCCGCGTACCTTTCTAGGGCCATATCTTACTCATCTGGAGTCAGATTTGTGCCAAACGAAAGCCAGAGGAAATTTAGAGAATAGATATATAGCATGGGAATAATAAATATTATTTTTATGGCTTTATGGTATAGGGGAAAATCCAGGTTCAAGCCCAAGGGTCCCCTCACTGAAACAAGCCCAAATCAAAGCCATGTTTCAACCATCTCACACAGAAACTTATAGGAAGAAAAGGGTGGGGTATAATCAGGTCTAAAAAGTGACTGAAAAGCAGACATTTACGTACATACAACGACCAAATCCCAAAGGACCCTTTCCCTCCTAAGAAACTCTGCAATTTCTCCACACCTTGGGGCTTCATCCCAGTGAATTTGACAGCCATGGATGGCCTGGAACTGTCCTGAATCACCTCACCTACAACTACAAAAGATGGAAGTAATCAAAGATCCTTTGAGATGGGAAAAATCCTAAGAAAAACGGTGATGTGGCGTATTAATTTTTGTCATTTTATGAAAAATGAATATTTGTAATATTTAGTCTCGCATAATTCTGTTTTTTGGCATGTATACATTGTAATTAAGAGGTCAAATCATATTTGATTTGATCCCTTTGGATAAGATTCCCTTTTAGGATAAGATTACTTTTTGGTAAAAATAAAAAAACACTTTAGGGTTGGTACACTTATCACTTTTCCAAAAGTGACAAGTGTCTTGTAACCTAACCCTAAGAATTCACCTCTCCTTTATAAATAATAGGGTTGGCATTGTAAGAAAGGAGGATGAATATACTAACAAAGCTCTACTGAAATTTTCCAAGAATCTTTGTGTGTGTGATACTTGTTGAATTTTAGTTGTTGGATATGTCACTTTTTGGTTAAGGGTTGAGGGGTAGAAGTAAATACTTGTTATGTTAGCTATATCCCTGAGGGATTGGTTAGCTAGGTGTTTGTTGTTGTTTCCTTGGGTTTAACTTACTTTCTTTCATTCTCTAAAAACTTTGTTTAACTTGTTTGATGTACTTTAGTGTGGATTTTCTAAAGTACTCAACTCTTTTCAGTCTTAGTTAGTGGTCGGGAGTCCTAGGGCCCCTTAGGACAACCCTTAAATAAGCCTCTCATGTTGTTGTTCATACTTGTTTTCTTCCTTATTTATTTCATGTATATTTCTATTGTGTTTTCCTCCTATTAACATTGTTGTCCCAAACAGGAAATTGACCATTTTGGTCAATTTCCCCCCACGGGACAACCATCTTAGTTGGATCTTATCTATCTTTTGTGTGCAAATTATTGTTTCATTTACTTCAATTTTTCCATATAAAATAACTAAAATTTTGTTGTTTTCCTGCAAGGATACAATCTGGTCACCTACTCTACTTCTCCTAAGAGGGGACCACCTAAAGACCTGTTTGAGGTAAATGGGTCGGGAGGACAACAAGGAATAAACATCAAATCTCATCAGTAAATCAATCACTCTCATATTCACCTTAGATTCACTTGCACTCATTCCAAAACTTTTGACATATATACCCATGTTGATATGCTTTGTTTGTGTAGATAGTTTGAGTAGTTTACTTGTAAATTTCCATCGATAAAAATCCAATCTGTACTTTCATAGATAATCATCACTATTTCTAAATTCCAATAAGTAAACTTCCAATCCCCATACAAGGAATCCGTTGGGGCTTTCATGCACATGGCGGCCTTGCCGCTCACAAAGAGCCTCAACCTATTCCTTTGGGTTGAATGGTATAATTGTTTACTTGTAAATTAGTTGATTTTGTCATCATTTCATCGTATAATTTTTCATTCACTAATCTACATGTGGATACCCCTAAAGGGGCCATGAAAAAATAAACAAGCTAAATACATTCAAAAACCCACAAAAACACTTGAAAACAAGGCAAGGGTCCACCCCATACACTCAAAACAAAACCTATACTATTTAGCTATATACATACACATATTATTTAGTTGTGACATATACGTCACATACTTATTTTACTTGTTTTTGTATAAATTTTTAGGTAATTTTCAAATTCATTGACCGGGAGACATGCTTGTGAAAGCAAGATGTGACCTTGCCATGTGGATTGTATGGTCCTTTATTTCAAGCAATTTCAATTTTATAGGATGCCAAAAGTCATAGACAGAGAGTCTTCATCAGGATCCCCTCATAAGTTGTCTAGTTAGTATAAATCGAGTGCTCTTCCCTTAGTACTACACGGTCAAGGAGTTGAATCGATCAACTTGGTTGGACTACTACTCTGCTTGTGTAAGCTCAACTAAAACTCCCTTTAGGGGGTTCCTGTGCCTCTTCATTTTCACAAGTATCCTTCTTCCATCCAAGCGGATTTAAGATCCCGAAAGCACTAGTGACGAGAAGTGGCTAATCCCTGCTTCTCTAAACTGCATGGGGCACTCTTCAACCTAACCATTGTGGTATTCTAAGACTACTCTTCTTATACTAGTTGGCACAGTTCTGGGATGTGTTTTCTTGATCGAGATAACCTTCAAAACAATGAGCTGGTCAAGGCATGTGTTAATAAGAAAAAATTCACAAATAAAATACATTTAAACTCAAACCTTTTGTCATTCCACCCTTTGTCCATGAACCAAAATTGAAGTTGTAAATACTCTCCTATAACATTGTTGTAACATCTTGTAAAAAAAGGTTGTTCATTTTCATTTACAACCCCCATTTTGATTTTAAAATCTTCTAGGATCACTTCTCAGGTCACCTCGGGGTGTATCAAGCAATTCTAGGCTTATTTCCCTATCTTAAAATATTTGAACAACTTGTTGTTCACAATTTACAACCATCTAAAAGGACTTGGATGTAGCTTTGAAGCTCATGTTTCACCCTTGTTTTTCACTCTTTCACTTGAGGCATCCATTGGTTAATTGTCTAGGACCCCGATTTACCTCGGGAACCCATTTTGGGCCATTTTCCAAGGGTTTTAGGGAGCGAAAAACTCATTGTTTGATTTTTTTAGTTCATTATCCTAAAAATCAGCCATCTTGTTTTCATCCTACTGTCCATAATTTTCAACCCCCAGACCATTTTGGCCATCTCAGAAGATGAGGGAGGACAATATCCATGGTGGGTGGTCCTAAGAAAGACTTCTCATAAGTCTTGCATCTCTCCTTTTCCCCCTTCATTATCGCCTCATACAAAGGACCACTTGAGGTGTGGGTAGTCTTTGCCTCGTACCGAGCTATCAAAGAGGTTGTAATCAGATTCACAGTCGGATAGGTCGGATCTGTCCCAACGGACATATTTTTCTTATAATAGTGTGGAGACAATCAATTTTGGGTAATTGTTGGCACCAGGATGAAGGGGAAAGAAGAACAATCGTGGGAAAGAAAGCATGCAGAAAACTGAAGTAACAACTAGCAAAAGAACAACACACATGCACACAAGAAAGCGTGCACAAAGGAAAGTGACAACTGGAGGAAGAACAACACGTGCATGGGAGAAAGACCTAACGTAAGAAGGGTTAGGGTTTTGGTAATATTCTGTAAAAGGCTGAAGAGCCCGAAATGTATAAATATAGATACAAAAATATCATATAGGGTTGGTTGTTGTTAGTGTTATTGTTGTTGTTGAGGGCTAGGCTTTGGAGACTGTAACCACACAGAAGTGTAGGCGATATGTAATGTTTTTAGCTGTATGAACCAATTTTGTAAGCTATTGAGCAAATAAGATACGAGGGAAGGTAGATCTGACGATTAGACCGAAGGTTGTAGATCCTAGTGTGATCTAGTTCGCCTCACATAGATCTTACCCATTTTTGTGGAGAATTGTAAGCGTGTGGTGCCAGGAATGCAGAACTGCCATAATAAAAGAGCCAAGAGCCAAATATTTGTGGATGTAGCCGAGGAGGGGGTGAACCATGGTAATAATCATGTAATATGTTGAATGCATGCATGTCTCTTATTTCCTTCCACAATTAATGGTTAATCTTGATGAATGAGTTATCACTTTGTTATGAATCTATTTAAACTCTGCTGGACTTAAACTATGAAATATATGTATGCGACTTCAAGGGATAAGTAGTTTACCTTACTGCTCATGGTACCTGGATTTAATCAAGAAACCCCTATCCCAAGAGTGATCCAGATTTTATGAGCATAACGAAATGAATACAGATTATTAACAGGTGCTTAACACAAAATAACAGAGATACAGTAAAACTGGTTTTCTATTCAATAACGAAATAAGCTGAAACTGTAAAATGCAGTGGAAACAAGCTTGCTGGAATGGTGGTGGCTTATCTCTGAGAAGAGATGTGACGGCAACACACATTCACAAGAAGAAGGTTACAATGAGGATCTGAAGGCCTTTTTACAATAAGCAAGAATTCAAAAAACCCTAGACATCCAAAAACCTAACCCTAGGAGATGAAGCGCCAAAAGTCATGTGGGCCCCGTTTGGGTAAGCTAGTACATCAACTTCCTGGGGTCGTAACTTTTGCATACGATCTCCGTTTTAGGCATGTGATATCCCGTTGGAAAGGTATAATCGAGGAGATTCATTTTTGGGGCTCAATTATTCCTTCAACTATAATTGAGGATATCGATACCGAAAAACCTTCATTTAGGCCCTCAAAATGGCCCCGGAAGTAGAAACTGCTAAAAATAGTAAATTGCCAAAAATGTCAGAAAGTTGTTTTGAGCCAGTTGGAAAAGGTTGGTGGCCACTGATATGCATCTGGATCAATCCTTCCTCCTTAGGAAGCAATGGTCTCCATTGCATTGAGGTCCCCCATTAGATCAGGAAATTTCTGCTGAATTTGGCCCCGGGTGAGCCACTTGCCTTGGTGCAGGAGCTGTCCTGCTTTGACGACTCGATAAAGCTAGATCCTTTGTTGTCGAGTGCCCTTGATCTGTCTGTCCACAATTTGATCATTGGATTCCTATTGTATGCAGTCAGGGTTGAGCTCTGTTGGTGTCAGCTGTTCTACTACTTCTGAGGTGTCCAATAATGGTGGGAAATAAGGGCGAAGAAGATCCACGTTGAACACTGGGTGCAGGCCAAGGAAAGGAGGAATGTTGAGATCAAAAGAATTATCCCCCATGGCCTTGGTGATAGTGTATGGTCCATAATGGAGTGTGCGAAGCTTCTGATGGGGTCTTGTAAGGCGTTCTTTCTACAAGTGCAACCAAACTTTGTCGCCCACCTGAAACTTATGCGGCACCCGATGTTGATCATGGCGTTGTTTGTACTTGTCATTGGACTTCTGTAGGATATCTTGAACCTATTGGCGGATGTGCTAGATATGCTCAATGAACCGAGTGGCTTTGTCAGCTTCAGTTGGAGCAAGAGATGAGTCAGTCGAAGTGACCGCAAGGGGAAGTGCAACATCTATGGGACCCAATGGTTGGAATCCCAACCCCACTTGAAAGGGGCTGTGTCCGGTTGAGCTATGCAAGGCTCATTTGTAGCTATGTTGGACATAGGTAAGTCTCTCATCCCATGTGTGAGGTTTCTTTGAATTATACATGCGAAGGATATGCACAATCATTCGATTTACAACCTTGGTTTGGCCATCTGTCTGGGGGTGGAAGGCCGTGGATTTGGCGAGCTTGGTGTCCAACAGTGACCAGAGGCTCGACCAGAATGTGTTGAGAAATCGACTATCCCGATCTAATACAATGGTTTGTGGGATTCCAAAATGTACCCAAACTCATTCAAATAAGAGCTTGGCAGTGGCCTCTACTGTGATGCTCTTCTTGCAGGCAACCAGAATCGCCATCTTAGAAAAATGATCAACAACCACAAAAACACAGTCATTTCCCCACTTGTTGGATAGGAGACCTGACATGTAGTCCATTAAGATGGATTCCCATGGCCTGTCAGGAGTAGGAAGAGGGGTGTACAAGCCATGTTTCTTAGTGGTCAGTTTGGCAATAGTGGAGGCAGTGCAGGACCTGATATACTTGCCGACCTCCTGTCGAAGTTTCGGCCAGTAGAAATGTTTTTGTAGCATAACCACTGTCTTTTCAACGCCAAAGTGTCCTACTGCCCGACTGTAGTGGGGTTCCCAGATCAGCTTTGCTCGCTCACTTGATGGAACACAGATATGGCCCAGACGACATAACAACCCATCCTGAAGATGGAAATTATCGACAACTGCATTTGCACCCAACATTTGGTAGGTGGTGGCCAAGTCAGGGTCTGTCTCATAGAGTTGGGGCCATCCAGATGTCTGATGGCTGCAAGAGTCTATCACCGTGGTGAGTGTTGCGACTGGTGGTCTGCTGAGGCAATCAACGACATGATTGGTGCTTCATGTTTTATACTTGATGTTGAGGTGGAATTGCTACAAGTATGTGGACCACTTTTGATGGCGGTCATTCTGCAGTTTTCCCTGTGTCTGCATGAACTGCAATGGGTTATGATCAGTGTGGATGACTGTCTCCTTCCCAAGAATGTAATGTCTCCACTGGCGGCATGCTTGCACAATGGAGTACATTTCTTTTTCATAAGTAGGTTACTTACAGACAGTATTGGATAGTGTCTCACTATGATAGGCCACGGAGTGGCCGTGCTGAGTGAGAACGACGCCCACAAGATAGTCTGAAGCATTTGTCTCGATCTCAAAGGGATGTTGCAGGTCTGATAGTGAAAGTACTGGGGCTGAGCACAAGTGTTGCTTCAAATCATCGAACGCTTGTTGTTGGGACCGGCCCCACACAAATTTTGCCTTACCACCACCCCTGTTTATTTGGCTAAGGGTCCATGCAATATGGGAGAAACCCAACACGAACCTGCTGTAGAAATTAGCAAGTCTTAAGAAGCTTCGAAGATCAGTGAGTGTTGTTGGGGCTGGCCAGTCACAGATGACTTGGATCTTGGATGGATCCACATGTACACCATGTTGATCAATGATGTAGCCTAGGTAATGGACACTGTCCATGCCGAAGGATCATTTTTCTAGGTTGGCGTATAGCTTGTGCTGCTGCAGGGTGTGCAGAACCTGCTGAATATGCTGTAAGTGTTCGGCCCAAGTCTTGTTGTAAATTAGAATGTCATCTAGATACACCACTACAAAAGTATTGGTGAATGGTCGTAGGATATCGTCCATCATCCTCATGAAAGTGGCTGGAGCATTTGTCAAACCAAAGGACATGAAACAACCATTCAAAAATTCCTTCCTTTGACTTGAAGGTGGTCTTCCATACATCTGTCTGTTCTATCAGGACCTGGTGGTAGCCAGACTTCAGATCAACCTTAGTGAAGTATTTTCCCCCCATGAGTTGATCAAGGAGGTCATCGATTCAGGGAATTGGGTACCGGTTTCTGACAGTGATTTTATTCAGAGCCCGGTAATCAATACAGAGTCACCAGGTTCCATATTTCTTCTGTACCAACACAATTGGGCTCCCGCAAGGTGATGGGCTAGGGCAGATGTGCCCCTTGTGGAGTAGTTCTTGGATCTATCGCTTGATCTCCTCATTCTCTAACAAAGAGTGATGATAGACTATCCCATTGGGTAGCGGTGCGTCGGGGGTCATATCGATGGGGTGCTTGACCTGGCAGTGCAGAGGTACCCCTGTAGGTGAGGAGAAGATATCTGAGTATTCTTCCACAACCTTATCTACTTGCTCATGCTGTGTGGAGAGATCGGCCACAGAGACCTTGGATGTGGTTGTGATCTTTCGCTTGTTTTGAGAGTGAATCACGAAGAAGACAAACTTCCCTGTCTGCGAGATGACCTTCCTGCATTGCTTAGCAGAGATCAAGGAAATCGCACTAGGTGGGACTGCCTTGGGTATCCTATACAATTTCCTATTCAAAGTAATAATAACACTACGAGGCCTAGACTCATATACAATATGACGTTTCCATAAATAAGGTTGGCCCAAAAGAACATCACAAACTTCGAGAGGAGCAACATCACACAATACCTCATCTTTCAAGGGCTTGATGTCGTACGACAGTCAACACTGTTCGCTGACAAAGAGATCGCTTCCTTGGCGGAGCCATCCAATGGTGTAGGGTTGTGGGTGAAACATTGTTGACAGGGCCAGCTGCTTGACGACCTCTACTGAGATGAGATTCTTCTAGCTACCGCTATCAACGATGAAGTGCAACGGGGTGCCTTTTACCCACATCTATGAATGGAAGAGGCACTCTCCTTCTTCTTGCTCGTCTGGTTCACCAAGATGGAGCTTGGTGGTAGCAACAGTGTCACTGGGTTCCACGTCAATGATCCATATTCCCCTTTCTGGTTCTGTCTCGGAGTCAGAATCTGCATCTGATTCAGAGGCTTTCACTTCGGGCACCAGTGACTGCTTTGAGCGACAGTCAGCTGTGTTATGCCAAGGGATATTATGGAAGTCGCACCACTTCTCGGTATCTTTCTTTGTCTTTCCGGTGTCTTTCTTTGCTTACGGCTTGTACTGGTTGTCTATATACTACCCATATTTTCTCTTTCCTTTGTTCGGTGGGTTGGGGCTGCCCTTTCCTGGCTTTTGTTGTGAGGGGTTCCCAGGCCCAAATTGCCGCATCTTTTGTTTGAGCTTCTGCTCGATTTTGACGACATATCGGTGGGCCGCGCCCAAGGATGAGATGCACAGAAATTCTATTTCGGTCTCGATGTATCTATGTAGAGCACCGCGATACTTGAGCACTAAATTTCTCTCCAAATCTTTGATACCCAACTTGGTGCGCAAGGTATGGAAGATATTTGTGAAATATGGCACTGCTTGGTCTCTTTCTTGCCGCAGTGTGGTCCATTTAGTATACAGGTCATCATAACTTCCGACAGGGTAGTATTGTTCCTTAATAGCATCCCTGAAGGATTCCCAGGTGGCCGTGACTAAAAATAATGAGGTTTCCTCTATTTCCTTTTTCTCACAGAAAGTTTCGCACCAATCTTTGACATGGGGAATGGCTTTGAGGAGTGAAAAAGTAATCTTTTCTCTATCCGAAAATTTATGAATAGAAAAATACCCTTCTAGTAGATTCAACCACTTGTCTACAACATCTACATCTATCTGACCTTCAAATATAGGAATATGAAATTTTATTTGTACCTTGAAGGGGGTGGCGCCTCCGTTCGAAGAAGATGCGTCGCCTGTTGGTAGTCGTCGAAGGATTTGCGTGAAACTATCCATCATCTCGTTCCTCTGTTGTGTGAGGGCTTCCTCAATCAACAGTTTGAAAGGATCTCATTTCCTATCATATTTATTTTCTCCTGCCATGGGAGGTCGCTTGGGCATGCGAGAGCTTCTATCCTCAAGAGAAACAAGCTCGAGACCCAACTCTTTGTACTCCGACCTCGTTGGGGACATGCATTAAGATGACAAGGAGCAGACTACTCTGATACCATTGATCCGGATTTTATGAGAAGAATGAAATGAATACAGATTATTAACAGGTTCTTAACACAAAATAACAGAGATACAGTAAAACTGGTTTTCTATTCAATAACGAAATAAGCTGAAACTGTAAAATGCAGCGGAAACAAGCTTGCTGGAATGGTGGCAGCTTATCTCTGAGAAGAGATGTGACGGAAGCGTGCATTCACAAGAAGAAGGTTACAATGAGGATATGAAGGCATTTTTACAATAAGAAAGAATGCCAAAAACCCTAGACATCCAAAAACCTAACCCTAGGAGATGAAGCGCCAAAAGTCATGTGGGCCCCGTTTGGGTAAGCTAGTACATCAACTTCCCGGGGTCGTAACTTTTGCATACGATCTCCGTTTTAGGAATGTGATAGCCCGTTAGAAAGGTATCATAGAGGAGATTCATTTTTTGGGCTCAATTATTCCTTCAACTATAATTGAGGAGATCGATACTGAAAAACCTTCATTTAGGCCCTCAAAATGGCCCCGGAAGTAGAAACTGCTAAAAATAGTAAATTGCCCAAAATGTTAGAAAGCTGTTTTGAGCCAGTTGGAAAAGGTGGGTGGCCACCGATATCCATTTGGATTAAAGAGGGATGATAGTTTTATAGGATTTGTTGGAACCTCAAATGACATGAACCCTGGGTCAATAACTTAGACAACTCGAGAAGGGAAATAGTAACCAACAAATGGTTCTGTTGTTGTGTTAAGAGGAACAAGAGAGGACTGAGTAGATGAGATAGAATGAATAAGAATTGAAGGAGAGGAACAGAAGAACAATGAGTCATTAGAAGGGAATGTTGAGACCTTGGAACCCCACGAGAGAAGAAATTGAGGGCTAGTTGAGAACTAAAGAGCTAGAGTTTGAACAGAAAGACAATAGAAACACCAGTATCACACTGCGTAAATACCTAGATAAATACATATTTACAGATTTACATGAAGTCTTTTTCTTTGATTTTCTACATCTACTACATGAGTGGATCTTAAGGTTAAAGGATAACCACGCGACGAACCGAATTTGACAACTAGATTGGACTCCAGTACAAATCCGACAACTGCAGCAGGTGAACAAAAAATTCAACTGCGCATTCGACTTTTGGCTTGACAGTATTGTGGCAGGATTTATTTCATAATTTGTGGTAGACACAACAAATTCATACAGTGCAGCCGAGCAAGAGTTCCTATGAGGACCCAGAGGAAGGTACATTCGATCACTGTATACTTCTATCAAGATATTTCTATATAACAAAGGTGTAATGACAATGGAATCAGACAGCTAGACTTCCATGCATGCATGGGGGAAGGGGGGAAGCATTGACAGAGAGAGGAGGAATGGAAGGAGGGTAGGATAAAGAGAAAAAAGAGGAGGAACCCTTAGACCCAATATTGATGGATGACGACTAGCTTAAGTGGATCTTGGCATCATCGGGAATGACGTGTAGCAGAGCACCCTACCAATATAAGGTGAATACCAAGAAGAGAGTCATAGCCGAGAGGGAGGGCTTGGAAAGCGATGAGGAAGAGGTAGAGGATCTCCGGGCTATGGAGCAGATTGAGGAAATCCTGTGCGCCACATATGAGAGGAAAACAAGAGGCCCAAGAACAAGAGGAGAAGGAAGCCATCCCTTTCATATTAATGTCAGCGTGGAACCCATAAACCCATGTGCGACCAATACACCAACTAGAACACCACCGTTTAGACAACCAAAGTTTGTAGGAAGTCCGACAATAGGAAGTACATCTACACAAGGATCAACAACTAGAGGAGCTAGTTCAGGTAACCTTAGTCAAGTATCTACACCACGTGGAGGAAGGAGTAGCTCAGTATTTGGAATGGCAGGACATGATCCTACTATCAGATTACCAGATTTTCGAGGAGAAGCAACATAAGACCCTGAGAAGCATCTGTTCATTTGCACAAAGATCTTGGAAGCAAAGCAGATCACTGATGAAGACACCAAACTCGTGTAGCTAGCGATCACGCTAAGAGACCAATCACTAGACTGGTACATGAGTCTAGACACAAATAGTATTCTCGGAACGACAAGGACATTGGATGACATTAAGGAACTATTGATAAATGAGCTCCAGAAGCCGAGCTCAGAGGATCAATACACCAATGAGATGATTGAAATAATACAAAAACCAAGAGAATTGGTATGGGAGATTGATCAAAGATTCAAGTGATTAAAAGGAAAGTTAAAATACCTTATGACTGATATGCAACATCGACACTTGTTTTTCAACTCACTACTCCCACACTTAAAATATCCATTACGACAACATAAGTTTTAGATGCAGGCAGAGGCTCTACAGGTAGCCTTGCGATTAGAAGAGAATCAGTACCAACAGATGGACCCGAGTATCGAAGAACTCAAGGAGGATCTGAAAAATTTAACATTTCAGCTGAACCAAAATAAGAACAAGGAAAATGAGAAGTTGTTTGGTGCACTACCTGCAAGATGAAAGGACACCATAAGAATGAATGCCCAACATTCGCACAGTATGTGGCGACAGGGATGCCAAACTCACTACCACACGGAGGATTATGGTGCGAAATATGCACAAAATCGGGTCACAACCCTTACCATTGCATGATGATGCAGAAATACCAAACAGTCCCAAAGAACTCATATTGCACCTTTTTCAAGTCAGTTGGCCATGACGACAAAGATTGCAGAACTATGGAGCTGATGTGAGAAAGAACATCAGACACATACAGGGTACAGGTAGAAATGATGACTGGGAAAGCAGTACCATAGTTCACTCAAGACCCAGCCCCATACAAAATCATGCAACAACAGTATAATATTGTGCCATAGTTGTACAATAACGCGCAGCCATAGTACAACCTAGAACAACCCTAGTACAATACCACACAGTATAATCAGGGACCTCAGTATAACACACTGCAAGGTGATCGCGCAACTTATAGAGGAGCAGGACGAGCCAGAGGAGGTTTCGGACATGGTAGAGGACCAGTCACATGTCACAATTGCCAGCAACCAGGGAATTATTCACAGGAGTGCCCACTACCACCAGTGACTTGTATGTATTGTTGTGCATCAGACCATGATACAGAGGAATGTCTGACATTACTTGTAAAGATCCAGGAAAAAAGGATTCAAAATAACCAGAATGTTCAATGGATTTCAGCCAAAGCAAGGGATGACAGACGAAACATCAACATAGTCACTCAAGGAGAAATGAAAATAATAAATGATGTAGTTCGATAGGAACTAGTGCATAACCAATGGGTAAAGATGAACACTGACCCCAAGAAACAGTTCGAAGCGCATAAGGAGAAGGAGATCTTTACAGAAGCCCGACAAGAATTCCAGAAGGATAACATTGCTTTGACTGCACAACAGAGCAAGGAAGCTTCAGAATATGAAATGCCACCATCACTGGAACATACCAACAAAATACAACCCAAGGAACAAGTAAGTATTATCAAAGACTTCTTGCAATCATGCATCAAAATGTTAAGTGATCCTTCATCTGACAAAATATTGCAAAACATCCTAGAAAAATATAGCAGCGAGATGGAACAGAAGCCAGAATTGAAAACTGTCAACCACCTACATACAAGAAGAAGAACAAGTAGGGAATTTAGACTAAATGCTAACATTGGGGATTTCAATATGGGAGATGTTATACTAGATCTAGGATATAAAGTGAATGTACTACCAAAATATACATGGCAATGCATGGGAGAACCTACACTGGGATACTCAACTATTCAATTAAAGCTAGAAAATCAACATAGAGTCCTACCAATAGGTACACTGAAAGGAGTGACGGTAGATCTGGATGGTGTGCACACTAAGGCAGACTTTGAAGTCATCGAAATAGTAGATGACACAACACCTTACCCGACGCTACTTGGTCTAGATTGGGCATTCGACAACCAGGAAATAATTAACTTAAAAACTAGAAAAATGGCATTTGAGTTGGGGGACTATAGGTTCATAGCCCCAGTCGACCCATCAGAAAGAGAGAGGTTCATATAACCCACTTGTCTGGATTTAGAAGAGATCAGACAGTTGTATAGAACAACTGTGCATGATGCAGACTATATAAACCCAATTGCAGATGGGGTACTCAGTTGGCGGAGCATTTCTTCATGTACAACAAACTCAAACACCTGGTTAGAAAACTGACAACAAAGACTACACGAAGTATATAGGATAAGGTGTGCCAGAATAGACGGTGAAATAATTTATATTGGCACAGAAATCAAAGAACCACTCAGTTTTCACAAGATAAATGATTTGGAAAATTTCTTGACACAATATGAAGACAAAGTATTAGAAAACCAGAAATTGCTAGCACTGGATTTAGCGCTAAAGGCTACACCCGCAAGATGGTGATGTGCACACAAAGAGACTATCACAGATTGGTACCAATGTAAGAGATTACTGTGCATAAGGTTCGACACAGAATAGACAGGTAACAAACAACAAAAATATGATGGACTAGGCACACCAGCAGAGCACTTAGAGGCGTGTAAAACGCTGTGGAAAATGACGCCACTAGAGGAATGGTCTCACCACTTCATTCATACTTTAGAGGGCTTACCAGCGAATTGGTATACGGACCAGGAAATGCGTAAAGGAACCAAGACATGGGAGACACTCCAACATAACTTTACAGTCACTTTCTCATTCGAGCATGAGAACCCCAACATAGACACGGCTCTGAAACGGATTAGAGGCATCATATTCATTAAAGAACTGGAAGTGGAAGTTTTCACAAAGGTACTACAATGAAATAAGTAGACGGTCAAGGATCTACTGTCATGCTACCACGTATAGGAGGAATCAGTGGATGAAGATAATCTACGCGATATTCAAATCGAAGAAGTCGAAGGCGAGAGAGATGTGGAAGGACTACCCTTAGAGTCAGAGGTCATCTCTGCGCCAATCAAAATAAAGAAAGTTAACATAGGGACCGTTGAGTAGCCCAAAATGGTCATTATTGGAGATTACTGGGATGAACAGACACTATAAAGCATCATAGAATTGTTGCGTGAATACAACGACCTTTTTCCCACAACCTTTACAGAGATGAAAGGCATAGTCGGAGAATTAGGAGAAATGAAGATACCACTCAGAGCTGATGCGAGACCCATTAAACAATGACCATATATATTGAACCCCATATATAAACAGAAAGTTAAAGACGAGATCGACAGGATGCTCGAGGCCGGCATCATCGAACCAGTGAAAGAATCGAGATGGATAAGCCTAATGGTAGTACAGGACAAGAAATAGGGAAGAGGGATTAGGATATGCGTCGACTTGAGGAAGTTGAATGATGCATGCCTACATGACCCATTCCCCACACCATTCAAGGATGAAGTACACAAGAACGTAGGATACCATGAAGCCTACTCATTCACTGATGGATTCTCTGGATATCATCAGATTAAGATATCACAGGAGGATAGACACAAGACCACGTTCACGACAGAATGGGGATCTTATCAGTATACGGTCATGTCATTTAGACTGAAGAATGCACCTGTGATATTTTCTAGATTGGTCATCGCAGCATTTAAGGAATTCATCCATAAATTCCTCAAAGTATATCTGGATGATTGGACAATGTATAGATTACTAAAAAACCATGTGGAAGTTTTACAAATGATGTTAGAACGATGCAAACATTACCAAATATCACTGAATATCAAGAAATGCATATTTGGAACACCATTTGGGATACTATTGGTACACATAGTATGAAAATAGGGTTTTCTAGTGGATCCGACCAAAATCACAGTCATTGTTAACCTACCAGCACCAAAAACTGTCTACCAACTAAGAGAAATGCTAGGACATGCAAGATATTACAGGAAATTCATCAAAGGCTACACGTAGATTACAATTCCAATGGAAAAACTATTAAGGAAGGATACAAAGTATCAATGGAACGACGAGTGCCAACATGGTTTGGATACCCTGAAGTAAAATATGGTTATCGCACCAATATTGGTATTTCCAGATTTGGAGAAGACATTCCATGTACATGTAGATGCATCAGCGATAGCAATTGGAGCTATCTTAGCGCAACCAGGAGCAGGAGACTTGGATCACCCAATAGCTTTCACAAGAAGAAAATTATCAGACTCATAATAGAATTATAACACAACAGAAATAGAAGGCCTAGCTATGGTTTATGCAATACAAAAATATAGAAATTACCTATTGGGAAAACACTTTAAGATGTTTACAGATCACTCATCCCTGAAATACCTATTCAACAAGCCATTGTTGGGGGGGGAGAATCTATCAATGGTTATTGTTATTTAAAAAATTTGACTTTGAGGTAATAGTTAAACCAGGAAAATAGAATGCAGGACCTGACCACCTATCGAGGGTCACAAATGGAGAGGAACCACCGAATTTAGAAGACAACTTTCTAGATGCACAACTATTCTCAGTACAGATTGTTGACAATTACTTCACAGAGATCATCCAGTACTTGAGCACATGTATTGTGCCACAAGAATATACCACTGCACAAAAGAAGAACCTGGTAGTCCGCGCAACCAACTATCAATTGATCGCAGTACATCTATACAATATGGGCACAGATAGCATCATATGAAGATACATACTAGACCAGGAACGACCAAGAATTTTAGCAGAAGCCCACGAGGGAATAACAGGACGGAATTATGTAGGAAAAGCTATCACGTAGAAGGTACTACGTGCAGGATTATGGTGGCCAACGATCCACAAAGACTCGAAAGAGTACTGTCATCAATGTGATGTTTTTCAAAGGGTAGGCAAACCCAACAGAAGGGACGAGATGCCACTGCGACCGCAAGTGACACTTCAGGAATTCGAAAAATGGGTGATAGACATTGTGGGACCCATTAACCCACCAGCCAAAAGAACGGGGGCGATATATATTATAACCACGACAGAATACCTAACAAGATGGGTGGAATTCGTACCGGTAAAAGATTGCAACATAGAGACAACTGCACACTTTCTGTTTGAACAGGTAATTTACTAGATTTGGGTGCCCTAAGAATTTTGATGAGTGACCAAAGAACTCACTTCATAAACAACACCATCTGAGTGATGCTCGAAGAGTTTGAAGTTCATCACCAAAAAAACATCATCCACAGGCAAATGGCACGGTAGAAGCCTTCAACAAAATTCTAGAGAATGCCTTGACAAAAATATGTAATGTCAACAGGGACGATTGGGACCTCAAGGTACCAGTAGTGTTATGGGTGTATAGAACCACATGCAAAAAGTTGACAGGCCACACACCATTCAAAATAATCTATGGTCAATAAGAAGTAGTGCCGTTAGAATTTTTAATACCAAGTATATGTGTAGCAACTATCACACACATGACAGAATGAGGCGAAATACAGAAAATACTGAATCAGTTACTGACGATGGAGGAAGACCGAATCTTGGCAGGATTCCACCAACAAGTACGAAAAGAAAGAGACAAATATTGGCACCACTGCCACATCAAGAGGAAGACATTCAAGGAAGGAGATCTAGTATTTCTCTATGAAAGTAAATTGTTGCAGCACCCAAGAAAGCTCAGAATGCATTGGCTAGGACCATACGAGGTAAAATATGTCATAGATGAAGGATATGTACAGTTAAGAGATCTAGCAGGCGTAGACCTCAGAGGAATGATCAATGGGAGCCAGTTGAAGCTGTACAAGGACAGTCGACCACCCACTACGTAGTAAAAAAAAAAAGTGCACAACATAAGGGACAAGACGAATACGAAACACGAAGCCAGCAAGGGAAACGATAACAGCCATATCGAAAAATCAAACAACTGGGAAAAGGAAAGTGGGAAAAAGTAGGCTGACAAGACAAAATGAGGAAGAGTTAAAGCAAGGCAAGGATGGATGGGATGTCACATTAAATGTGCCAACTGGAGACGGCAAAGTAGGCGTAATGGCAAGTATGAAATCACCACAGATGCATTGAACCCATAGTTATGGCCCATTAATCGCATGATGGATGAAGCGTCATCGACAAGCTTCATGAAAAGCCCATAGAATACATGAGCACAAAAGTAGTTAGTCTATTCGTGAAAGGAGAACAAAAAAAGAGAAACAATAGCTAGAACGAACAGAGTGAAACCATAGAGCCCATCGAAGCCATTTGAACTCATCAAACATTAGACAGACACCATTATGGCACCACCAAAGCTCGCAGAACCAGGCCAGACAACCAAATCAACCAGGTTTCAGAATAGGTCATGAGGACCACTGGAAGAAAACGAGCAACAACCACCAGAGATCATCGATATTGATGAAATATCGTCGCCAGAGGAAATCCCAGTAGAGTCCATACCAATACTAGTGGAGACTCCACAACCACAAACAAAGGCCATCGAATAGGATACACTAGTAGCGGTGCACAAGCCTCAGAACAAAGAAGAAGAAACCCACCGGGAAATACCACCGGAACATACTGAAGCAACCGTGGAAGTGAACGAAATGACACAACATCTGGGAGTAGAGGAGAAACCAGAAAAGACAAAAGCACCTGGATTTGGTCACCCAGCCAAGGAGATCATTGGAACTACTTGGGTGTGGCTAGAGTGGATGATAGGGGAATAACCACAAGTTGTTGGAACTTCGAGCTAGCCAACAAAGCAGGAGGATCAAGTTTAGATATCGAGCTCACCTTGAAAGAAACCTGCTACATAGATTGTGCTACCTCGCATACCAGAGGGAGTATAGGTGGACCCGCAACTATTGGGTCACGTCGGGAAGCTCAAGTATTTCGAAAATAGTTGTGAACCAACTCGGAGAAGCCATCATTCAGCCACACCAGTGGGCAACTAGACTGGACAGAACAGGAATTCTAGAATTGTTGAAGATACCACACTTTAGCAAAGGCCAATATGCGTTGGCATGCGTCAAGCAACTATTAGAAGTTATGCACGGAGGGGATGTATGGTTGGACAAACTCATCCCCATAACTGTCGAACTTATTGCGCAGATAATAGGCCTACCCACCCAAGGTATGGATCTCGCACTGATTCTGGATGATAAGTCCAAGGAAAAAACATTGGCATAAGAGATGAAGAAGAAATATGGCACCGATAGGGGAACAAGAGGCATTATAATCAAACGGATCAACAATGCCAGGACACAAATATCTTAGCCTGCAAACTGCTAAGAAAATTCCACAAAGATGAAGTACTAGCAGGAGTCATTGTTGTTGAAGCTCAGTGCACAGAAGGCACCTCCATGAGCTGGGCGCCATACCTATCAAACTTGTTCCAAGTAGACTGCAAATATGCGCAGGATGCAGGTACACAATTTCATTACTCATGGATTATCACTCTCATAGCTTTCATGGGACGTCGAGAACCAGAACACATTGTATTTTGTACCACGACATAGCTAGGAGGAGCAAGATATCGTGTCCTGAGATCCACGCCACTAGCCAAGCATAAGAGGGAGAATGGAATCATATTCGAAGCTTACCTATGGGAGATACAGGAAGCCATCATCCGAGCATGGAGAATAACACCAGACGTTGTCGCACGATACAGGGGCATCACCAATTTCTAGGCTAGGCAACAAGCCATGTGAATACAACCAAGGCAGGATCCAGATAAACAATTTCTACAGATGCGCTACTGCATCACCGAGGGATATACCGACATGAGCATCAGCGAATGGCCTAATGAATAGAGGATTCCAATCATACCCAAAGAAATACTGGGAAAAACAGCAGAAGGAGGGGTTGCACAGGCAGAAATACAACCTCCAAAAATCCCAGTACCCAAGAAATGAAGAACGGGCCAAACCAAGTCGACTCAGGCAGATGACAGCTCAGAGCAGCCAAGGACCCAGAAGGGGAGGATAGAAACCACTCAGCCAACCAATGGACAATAGAAACCGACTGAGGGAGCATAGGAAACCACATTGAACCCCATCACACAAGAACCAGGGGGAACTTAGAGACCAGTGGTACAAGAAGCAAGTGCACGCAAGAAAATGAAGGCACAATGACCACCACCGAACTACACAATCATGGAGGATGATGGAGCGATGATTTCTAGAATGGTCCAAGACTGCCTCGCAGAGGATTTCGATCATGCCACACACCATAGGGATAAACTGTAGAAGGAACTAATATAAATGGGGCAACTCCTTAAGAAATCTGGGGAAGCCCAGATCACGAGTAGCATTAGGGACATAGAGCCATAGACCACACAGCCCACAGAGAGGGTGGAGGTAGAAGAACGTGACCTAGTTCTTCTGATGCCACAAACACATTCCATAGTCTACATAAAGCCTAGCATGTTGCGAATGGATGAAATTGTGGGACATACACCACTAAAGGATTTGGATCATATCCAATTGGTATTGACACGGATGCCATCAAGAGCATTATACAAACTACATGTTAGCGTCGACCACAAGATGTAGTCACGAGCACATAAAAACTTAGTCAAGCTATAGCAAGCAACAAATAAGTGGGAAGCGCTGGAAATAGTTTGTGCACAAGCCAAATCTGAAACTCAGGAGGAAAAAGAACGCAGAAACGAGTTGGAACGCAGAGTGGAAGACATTTTTGGGAAACTTCCAACTACTGTGCAAGGAAATGAACTCCCATCCGCAGAAAAGATCGACCAAATTGCGCAGGCAATTGATCAATATCAGAAGGAGATCAAGACTCTCCATGAACATATTAGACCAACAAATCCACCAGCAGTGAAGGAGCAAAGAAAGCAGGAAGCAGCAACACAACTGCAGGAGCTAGAAAAATAGGTCAGCATGACAGTCGACTTGTTGGATAAAGCAGAGCAAATTTGGACAAGGCTGGAAGAGGATCCATAGGTCCAAAAATGGGACAAGGAGGAGGAGAGGATCAATGCAATGATCCAAGAAAAAAAGAAGAGATAGAATACCATACCAATTCCAGAATGGGTTAAGGGAATGCAAGAGTTGAAGAAGATACAGGCATAACTTATCACTACGCAAACATAGAAATAAGAGCGTCAGAATCAAATAGAACCGTTGCAGGAATGGGTAGCAAAAGTACTTGTGCAGGCAGAAGAAGCCAAAAAATAGACAACACAAACTTAGCTAGAATGCACAGGACTGATGAGCGAGGAAGTGACAGCTTAGATAGTCGACACCATCAAGGAGAAAACCGCGCAGGCATTGACAAAAGCAACAGAGCTGCAGGAACAATTTCAGACAATCACCAAGGATATCAAGAAAGCACAGAGAAATTAGGTGACTCGGGACAAGTCACATGTCAGTGTTGGGGGCCTATTGGCACCAGGCCAAAGGGGAAAGAAGAACGATTGTGGGAAACAAAACGTGCATAAAACTGAAGTAAAAACTGGAAAAAGAACATCATGCATGCATGCAAGAAAGTGTGCACAAAGGAAAGCGACATCTGGAGGAAGAACAACACGCGCATGGGAGAAAGACCTAACGTAAGAAGGGTTATGGTTTTGGTAATATTTTTTCAAAGGATGAAGAGCCCGAAATGTATAAATATAGATACAAAAGTATCATATAGGGTTGGTTGTTTTTAGTGTTATTGTTGTTATTGAGGGTTAGGATTTGGAGTTAAGTTTTGGAGACTGTAACCACACAGGAGCATAGGCGATATGTAATGTTTTTAGTTGTATGAACTGATTTTGTAAGCTGTTGAGAAAAGAAGATATGAGGGAAGGTAGATCTGAGGATTAGACCGCAATATTTAGAGCTTGGTGCGATCTATTTCGCCTCACATAGATCTTACCCAGTTTTGTGGAGAATTGTAAGCACGTGGTGCCAGGAATGCAGAACTACCATAATAAAAGATACAAGAGACAAATATTTGTGGATGTATCCCAGGAGGGGGTGAAACACAATAATACTCATGTAATATGTTGAATGTATGCATGTCTCTTCTTTCCTTCAACAATTAATGGTTAAGCTTGATAATGAGTTAGCACTTTGTTATGAATGTAACACACCCACTACGACATAATAAATTTTTTTCTTTTCCTCAAGGGATAGAATCCCCGAAGTCCTACGAGGGCCTAGCATAGGCTAGTTCTTCCCTGTTCACTTCCCTGTGAACGTGGATTAGGACCATAGGCCAAACAAACTAGGCGCCTTTTCGTGTTTTGCAACTTAGCGATACAAGTGAGTCCAATCTTAAAGGTAGAATGACGAGGGGGCTCGGGAATGAAACCCTGGCTGTAGATCTGGGCGCACAGATTCTGGTCGTCCAGATCTACCCGCCGCTTAGCGACAAAGCACTAGCTCCCTTTCTTTAGTCCCTATCTCGATAGGAGAACATAAGCACCTAAATGCAAGTTCCTTTCACAACTCGCGACCTCGCGAGTCGAAGACCCTCGAATTTTCTTCACCAATCACCGATACCCAAGATTCCGATATGGTATGGCCCCTCCTTATTAGCGCTCTCCATGCATGACCACCGGCTAGGGCTAACTACTATCTTTGCTAGCAACTTGCAAGTTCGCGAGTAGAAAGGTTGAACCTCTAGGCCCTTCTTTTACAAAACCCCAAGACGCGAAAGTCAGAGAAGGTTTGACTCCTTCCGGGCTTCTCAGAACTCGCAACTTCACGACTTGAGTTGTTGGGCCTTTGTGCTCCTCTCTTACGAGAACCTGAAGTACGAGAAGTCAACAGGATGTTGACTCCCATTTCAAACGACACATGTGCACCACCTGTCACCACTTCTCCCTCTCTCTGGGCATCTTATCGTTACACCACCTGTCAACCACGTGGGTCCCACCAAGCGGACGTGGCACGTGTTGCACAAGCTCTCGCAACTCACAAGCTCGGGACTTCTACAGTCGAAATTGATTCCCCTCAACCTCCGAGACCCCAATATGCGATATGGCGAGGAGGTCCTAACTTAATGGTTGCTCCTACTTCTTTCTATTCGGGACTTCGCGACTCCAAGGGTTTGGTATTCCACCTCCAAACTCACAAACCCCCGATACGTGATGTATCGAGACGTCAGATCCCATGGCCATCCTTCCTCTTTGATCAACAACCCAGATCACATCGCGATCTCGTGACTCGGGACTTCGTGACTCCAAGAGCCTGGTCTTCCACCTCCAAACTCACGAATCCCCGATATGCGATGTATCGAGACGTCAGATCCCACGGCTGTCCTTCCTCTTTGATCAATGACCCAGATCACATCGCGGTCTCGCGACTTGGGACTTCGTGACTCCAAGAGCCTGGTATTCCACCTCCAAACTCATGAATCCGCGATACGCAATGTATCGAGACGTCATATCCCACGGCTATCCGTCCTCTTTGATCAACGGCCCAGATCACATCGCGATCTCACGACTCGGGACTTCGTGACTCCAAGAGTCTGGTCTTCCACCTCCAAACTCACGAATCCCCAATACGCGATGTATCAAGACGTCAGATCCCATGACTGTCTGTCCTCTTTGATCAATGGCCCAAATCACATCGTGGTCTTGTGACTCGGGACTTCGTGACTCCAAGAGTCTGGTCTTCCACCTCCAAACTCACGAATCCCTGATATGCGAAATGGTCAGATCTCTGCCACCTGTCCTCCAACATGGACGATCCCGATGTCTTCAGGACTTTAGGGACGTAGTCGAGTTCACTCTCCCGCCTAAGTAAAGGTTAATATCAATGGCTTATGGAGCTCTGATCGGTCCCTGCGATCTACGATCCAGGATCCCATGGCTATTTGCGAAGGCTGAAAGGGTGAGGTGTTAATGCCTACGCTCCTTCTATAGATCCGTCGGTGTTGACAGGCTTGGAGTATTCTCGAAAGGATATCGACCGTTCATTTACCAAGCGTTAGGGTATTTTCTTTCTATATTTGAATCTCGCTATCCCTTCTCAGCTTGAATCACGAAGTTCAAACTCTCGGAGCTTCAGGATCCCATGACCCCGAGACCTTAGAAAGCTACTCTTTCTTGCATAAGGGTTTCAGACTAGGATTGCATGAACCCTCAGATGGTTCTCGGGCAATTATCCCTTATCTTAATCGAGTCTCTGGTAAGGTTCAGTACGGTTACAAGGTTTATGGGGTAATTCTCGGAAAAGAGTACTCTCATGGGGCCTTCCTAGAATATTACGAGAAACTAAGCAAATAAGATGATTCTCGGTGGAGCGAACTCATGTCCTAGACTTAATCATTTATGGAGAAAACAACTATGGCATGTAAGCATACATAGGCATCCATTCTATCAAATCAAACATTAGGTAAACACTTCTATTCAGAACTATTTATAAGCACATAAAACTGAACATGTGATTATGGCATTAACTTCAAATAACACTTATCAGAAATAACACTAGAGGTGGTGCAACTGCTAAGAGGGGTGCTCGTTTACACCCAACCGTAGGCTAAGCGACTCCGATAGGATTTACCACTAGCCACCCCCGAGCTGAGACCACAATGCTGCAAGATTGCATCTCTGTTTTCCAGTGACCGAGAATGAGGGTTACTCTCCCCCTTCTCTGCTATCACCCACTCTGTGTTTTCCAGAGTTCTATTTCCCCCCCTCGCATCTCCCTCTCTCTGCTTCTTCCTCACGCATTTCCCTCTTACGAGGCAGTGTGTGGCGCGATTTCCCTCGCGGTTGTCAGGCCCAAGGATCCTACAGATGGGCGGTTCACTTCCCCCATCCCTCATTAATTCTTGAGGAGCCATCTACCTACCAACCTGTGAGTAATTTATTTCAAGCCAGCGAGCCTCTCTTGGTTCTCCGGGCCAGTGAAGTCCAAATATGGTATTGGTTTTGGTGGAAGTTAACGCCACCTTTCCAGGTGTCTTCCACCACCTTTCTTCATCCATTATGGTCTCTTCTTCAGCATATCCCCTCTCAGCAGTCCTACAATATATATATATATATATATATATATATATATATATATATATATATATTCATAATATTATTCACATTCATTGACCTTTTTCACAAGGTCCATTCACATTTTTTGAGTTTGCCACAGTTCTTGGTCAGTATAGTTATTTTTACAAATTGGGGGGAACAGGGTGTTACAATTCCCTACCCCTTAAAGGAACATTGTCCTCGATGTTCTTATCTATCAACATGACATGCATGTATAGAAGTAAAAAAAATCGGATATGCCCGTCTCATGGCATCCTCCATTTCCCACGTAGCCTCATTTGGGCCAAAATGTCTCCACTGCACCTTGACCTGTGAAATGGTTCGGTTCCGGAGTGGGGTTTCCTTTCTGTCCAGTATGCACTGAGGTTCTGGTAGAAATTCTCCCTTCAGTTCCACCTGGATCACAGACCAGTCAATTATATGATTAGCATCATGTACATATTTCTTCAATAATGAAACATGGAAAACATTATGTTCTTTTACTGTGGGAGGAAGTGTTAGCCTATAGGCTACAGGTCCCACTCTATATAGAACCTAAAAGGGTCCACAATACCGAGGTGCCAACTTAGCACAAGCTCCCATTTTTAGGGAACTCTTCCTGGGCCTAACTCTAAGATATACATGGTATCCCGTCTTGAACTCTCTTGGAGTTCTCTTTTGGTCGGCATAACTTTTCTGTCGGTTCTGAGCGACTTTTAGGTTTTGTTTTATCTGAGTCACCTGTTGTTCCATTTATTTCAACATGTTGGGTCCAAAAGAAATCTTGTTTACGGGATTACTCTAGCTGACTGGAGTGTTACGCGGTCTACCATAGAGGGCTTCGAAGGGGCTCATCTTTAAGGATGTTTGGTAGCCGTTGTCGTAGGTGAACTCTACCAGTGGCAGGTAGTCTTCCCACTTCCCGGGTTGATGCATTACATGCATTCTTAACATATCTTCTAGTATTTGATTCACTCTTTCTGTCTATCCGTTGGTTTGAGGGTGATAGACAGTGCTAAACAACAACTTGGTCTCTAAACCAGCCATCAGTGATTTCCAAAAGTTGGAAGTAAATTTCATGTCTATGTCAGACATGATCTCTTTCGACATACCATGTAGTCTGAATATCTCTTTCATGAATACCTGGGCGATATCGATTGCCTTACAGGTTGACTTGATGGGGATGAAGTGAGCAGACTTGCTCAATTTGTCCACCACCACCATAATGGCGTCATTCTGTTTGGTTGAGGTTGGTAATCCAGTGATAAAATCCATGGAGATGGTTTCCCATTTCCACTCTGGGATTGGTAAAGGTTGCAATAATCCTGCTGGGTGTCAATTTTCTTCTTTAACCTGTTGGAACTCTATGCATTTGGCAAGGTACTCGACTATGTATTTCTTCAATCCAGGCCAATAAAATTGTTTCCTAGTGGCAGTGATCATTTTATGGTATTCTGGATAACCCGAGTAGGGTCTTTTATGTAGTTCATCCATAATGAACCTCTTCAAGTCGTCACAATCTGGGATATAAAATCTGATTCTATAAGTGAGCAGACCTCCTTTGGTCTTCTGATATCCTTCATATTTTACTCTGGCGAGTTCTTGTTGTAGGTACATGGTCACGGTCCAGATGAAGGGATCTATTTCTTGTGCATTTTTTATTCTTTCCTTGACATCTGTCTCGCAGGTGCTCATTGCTTCCAGGTGAATTGTTTTCATACTTCTGCTAAGGGCATCGGCCACCCTATTTTCCTTTCCTTTAATGTGTTTGATTTCAAAATCAAAGTCGCTAAGGAAGGTCATCCACCTAGCTTGTCTAGCATTGAGCTTTGGTTGATCAAACAGGTATTGCAATCCACAGTAATCTATCATAAGTATAAATTTTCTTCCCAAGAGGTAATGCCTCCACATTTTCAAGGCATGCACTATGGCAGCTAGTTCTAGATCATGGGTCACATAGTTGAATTCATGCTCGTTCAATTTTCGGGATTCATAGTAGATCACACTTCCTTTATGCATAAGGACTCCTCCGAGCCCTTCCTTACAGGCATCTGTGCACACAAGGAAGTCAGCTTCTGGATCGGCAATCTTCAACACGGGTGCATGGGTCAGTAGATGTTTCAGGGTTTGAAATCTTTCTTCACATTTCTATGTCTACAGGAATTTTGTCCCCTTCTTCTGGAGGGTAGTGATTGGACAACCAATCTTGGAGAATCCTTTTATAAATCTCCTATAGTATTCTACTAATCCCATAAAGGATCTGATGTTCGAAACATCCTTTGGGGTAGGCCATTCCATGATAGACTTGATTTTTTCAGGGTCTACCTCTACTCCTTCTTCGGAGAGAACATGGCCTAAGTAATGTATTTTCTTCTGGAAGAATTCACATTTTTTGAATTTGGCATGGAGTTGATGTTCTCTTAGCACTTGCAGCACAAGTCTAAGATGCTCTTCATGCTCTTTTCTGTTCTTGGAGTAAATTAATTTATCGTCAATAAAAACAAGCACAAATTTGTCTAGGAACTTGTTGAGTACATTGTTCATCAAGCACATAAAAGTGGCAGGGGCATTGGTCAACCCAAATGGCACTACCACAAAATCATAGTGGCCATACCTCATTCGGAAGGCAATTTTATGGATGTCTTCACCCTTGATTTGGACTTGATGGTATCCCGACCTCAAATCAATCTTTGAGAAAATAGACGCACCCCCCAATTGATCGAACGGGTCATCGATCCTGGGAAAGGGGTACTTGTTCTTTATGGTTACCTTATTGAGTTTCCTATAATCTATACACAATCTAAGGGTATCGTCCTTATTTTTCACGAATAGGACTGGTGCTCCCCATGGAGACACGCTGGGTCGAATATATCCTTTATCCATCATTTCTTTTAATTGCATCTTGAGTTCAACTAGCTCGGGTGTGCTCATCTGGTAGGGTGTCCTAGACACCGACACCGCTCCTGGTGCAGGTTCTATCAAGAAGTCTATGTCCCTTCTTGGAGGTAAACCTGGTACCTCTTCCGGAAACACATCTCTGTATTCTCTCAGGATAGGGTGATCATCAAGGCTTGATTTGTCACCTTCGATTGTTTTCAACACCTGTATTGCATATAGGGGACATCCCTTTCGGCAATACTTTCTCATTTGCAGAGCTAATATTTGTCTCACTGAGACAGGTTTTTAGATCCCTTGAAGGGTTATCTTTTTCCCTTCTTTACTTACACATTCTAAGGTTTTATGGTAACAGTCAAATATTTCTTTATGGGAGGCTATCCAGTCCATACCAATCAACAGATCATATGATCCCAAGGGTAATAAGTTAAGGGTTGTTTGGGTGGGAAATCTACCCAACATCAATTGGCAGGCTGGTATAACCTCTGCAACCCTTCTTCTGGTGCCAGTGGCTAACTGTACCAACCATGGCTTGGTATGTTTTTGTGGCTGTAGTTTACACTTATCAACAACTTTAGGGGATATATAACTCAAATTTGAACCAGGGTCAATTAAAACAGACACTAGATGGTTGGAAATCATACCTTCTATTTCCACTACTGAAGCTTGGTGGTCGGCTTGGTTATTATCCAAGGCTGCATAAATTTGTGGCACACTCCTGGCCACATCATTGATGGTAGTAGCTTCTTGGATGTTATAAATCCCCTGACTATTCTATTGTCGGTGTGGGCAGTCTCTCAGGAGATGTTCTTCTCCGCAACCCCAACATTTCAAAGGTTCTCTCTTTGGGTTATCAGTCTTCACTGATATGGGTCCAAAAGTTTTATTTCCGCTCAAGGAGGGAAAATTCTGCTGGTGCATACTTCGGGCTGGAAAGTTCATTCTTGGGTTCTTCTTGTAGTTCCTAAATCCTGGGGGTTTAATTCCCCTTTTCTGAAATCTTGAACTATTCTTCTCTTTCCATCCTTCGCAAGGTTTTGCTCGATGCCCAAACTGTTCATGACAATAGGTTGCCTTTCGAATAGTGTCTTCTAGAGTCTTTGGCTCATCAAATTCAATTCTATTCTGATAGTCCTTAGGTAGTCCACTGATGAAGCGTTGCACCTTTTCCTTTTCCTCATTGATATAGGGTACATACCTCAACAAATCGAGGAATTTGTTGACATATTATTCTATAGTAAGTTGTCCCAGTTTGAGTTCATAAAACTCTTTAGTCTTTTCGTCGAAATATTTTTCCGACAGATACTTCTTCCGGAAATATTTCTCAAACCATTCCCAAGACAGGTCCTCTTTGCGAACCCCTTTCATATTCTTAAGGTCTTCCCACCAAATTGAAGCCTTTCCGTTCAAGTTGAAGGTGGCCACTCGGGCCTTCATATTTTCTGAAAAGTCGTGGACTCTGAAATACTTCTTTAGTCCAAGCAGCCAGGCCTCTGCTTCCTCTCCCTTCTTTATTTCACCGTCGAAGGAGGGTGGTTTTGCCTTTTTGAATTCTTTGAATTTTTTACCTTTGGAAGACTTTTGCTTCTTTTGTTTTCTTCGGGGATAGGAACTGGTTCTACTGCTAGAAGAGCCTTCTGAATCGCCAGCTTCCTTCTCAGAGGAATTATCCGATGCTTGTCCTTTACCTCTGGGGTGGACCTTTTTCAAGGTGCTCCTCTCAATGTGGCCACTGATATGACCATGTTTCTAAGTTTAAGGTTCATGTTGCATTTGTCTTTGTATATTGGATAAACTCTGCAGTAAAACTGCGTTAATTTCTGTTTTCTTTTCTTGTTCTTTCATCATCCTTTCATTGTCGGCCTTCCAACTTTGTAATTCGACCATGAGACTCCTCACAGTCTCAACTAGATCTGGAGGGGTCCCTGCTGCCATCCTTTCATCAGACTCTTCGTCTCTATTGTGGGAACCTTCTCCCACTTCATGGTGAGTCACCATACTATGCGTTGATATTTTCCCGCGGTTGATCTTCCGCTTGTGTGCAAAAGGAAAAATGCTGGTTGTTAGTCAATATTTATATTTATTTACAACCAGTACATAATTTATATTTTCACATGTACACACACACAATAGGGGTTTTTCATTCTTAACATTGTCTTTTGATTAGGAAGGTTAAGACAGAGGGTTACTCTTTTTAAGAGTGTTCTGAACGGAGTTTCTGCGCAACTCGTTCATGAGCCCAACCAGGCCAAGTGTTGTAACCATGCTCTGATACCAATTTGTAACACACCCACTACGACATAATAAAATTTTTGCTTTTCCTCAAGGGACATAATCCCCGAAGTCCTACGTGGACCTAGCGCAGGCTAGTTCTTCCCTGTTCACTTCCCTGTGATTGTGGGTTAGAACCACAGGCCAAACAAACCAAGTGCCTTTTCGTGTTTCACGACTCAGTGATACAAGTGAGTCCAATCTTAAAGGTAGAATGATGAGGGGGCTCCAGAATGAACCCTGGCCGTAGATCTGGGTGCGCAGATTCTGGCCGTCCAGGTCTACCTACCACTTAACGACAAAGCACTAGTGCCCTTTCTTTAGTCCATATATTGATAGGATCACATACGCACCTAAATGCAAGTGCCTTTCAAAAATCGCGACCTTGCGAGTCGTGAGTCGAAGACCCTCGAATTTTCTTCACCAATCGTCGATACTCGAGATTCTGATATGGTATGTCCCCTCCTTATTAGCACTCTCCACGCGTGACCATCGACTAGGGCTAACTACTATCCTTGCTCGCAACTTGCAAGTTCACGAGTAGAAAGGTTGAACCACTGGGCCCTTCTTTTACAACACCCCGAGACGCGAAAGTCAGAGAAGGTTTGACTCCTTCCGGGCTTCTCGGAACTCGCAACTTTGCGACTTGAGTTGTTGGGCCTTTGTGCTCCTCTCTTACAAGAACCTGAAGTATGAGAAGTCAACAAGATGTTGACTCCCATTTCAAACGACACGTGTCCACCACTTGTCACCACTTCTCCCTCTCTCTAGGCATCTTATCGTTACACCACCTGTCAACCACGTGGGTCCCACCAAGCGGACGTGCCATGTGTTGCACAAGCTCTCGCAACTCGCAAGATTGGGACTTCTATAGTCGAAACTGATTCCCCTCAACCTTCGAGACCCCAATATGTGATATGGTGAGGTCCTGACTCAATGGTTTCTCCTACTTCTCGCTATTTTAGACTTCACAACTCCAAGGGTTTGGTATTCCACCTCCAAACTCAAGAACCCCTGATATGCGATGTATCGAGACGTCAGATCCCATGACTGTCCTTCCTCTTTGATCAACGGCCCAGATCACATCACGATCTCATGACTCGGGACTTCGTGACTCCAAGAGCTTGGTCTTCCACCTCCAAACTCATGAATCCCCGATACGTGATGTATCGAGACGTCAGATCCTATGGTTGTCCTTCCTCTTTGATCAATGGCCCAGATCACATCGCAGTCTCGCAACTCGGGACTTTGCGACTCCAAGAGCCTGGTCTTCCACCTCCAAACTCATGAATCCCTTATACACGATGTATCGAGACGTCAGATCCCATGGTTGTCTGTCCTCTTTTATCAACGGCCCAGATCACATCGCGATCTCATGACTCGGGACTTCGTGACTCCAAGAGTCTGTTCTTCCACCTCCAAACTCACGAATCCCCGATACGTGATGTATCGAGACGTCAGATCCCATGGTTGTTCATCCTCTTTGATCAATGGCCCAGATTGCATCGCGGTCTCACGACTCGGGACTTTGTGACTCCAAGAGTCTGGTCTTCCACCTCCAAACGCACGAATCCCCGATACATGAAATGGTCAGATCGCTGCCACTTGTCCTCCAACATGGACGGTCCCGATATCTTCGGGACTTTCGAGACGTAGTCGAGATCACTCTCCCACCTAAGTAAAGGTTAAGATCGACGACTTATAGAGCTCCGATGGGTCCCTGGGATCTACGGTCCAAGATCCCATCGCTATTTGCGAAGGATGAAAGGGCGAGGTGTTAATGCCTACGCTCCTTCTCTAGATCCATCGGTGTTGACAGGCTTGGGGTATTCTTGAAAGGATTATGACCATTCATTTACCAAGCATTAGGGTATTTTCTTTCCATATTTTAATCTCGCTATCCCTTCTCAGCTTGAATCACGAAGTTCAAACTCTCAGAGCTTTAGGCTCCCATGACCCTGAGACCTTAGAAAGATACTCTTTCTTGCATAAGGGTTCCAGACCCAGATTGCATGAACCCTCAGACGGTTCTCGGGCAATTATCCCTGATCTTAATTGAGTCTCTGGTAAGGTTCAGTATGGTTACAAGGTTTATGGGGTAATTCTCGGAAAAAAGTACTCTCAAGGGGCCTTCCCAGAATATTACGACAAACTAAGAAAATAAGACGATTCTCGGTGGAGCGAACTCATGTCCCAGACTTAATCATTTGTGCAGAAAAAAACTATGGCATGTAAGCATACATAGGCATCCATTCTATCAAATCAAACGTTAGGTAAACACTTCTATTCAGAACTATTTATAAGCACATAAAACTGAACATGCAATTATGGCATTAACTTCAAATAACACTTATCAGAAATAACACTAGAGGTGGTGAAACTACTGAGAGGGGTGCTCGTTTCCACCCAAACATAGGCTTAGTGACACCAATAGGATTTACCACTAGCCACCCCCGAGCTGAGACCACGATGCTGCGAGACTACGTCTCTGTTTTCTAGTGACCGAGAACGAGGGTTACTCTCCCCCTTCTCTGCTATCACCCACTCTATGTTTTCCAGAGTTCTCTTTCACCCCCTCGCATCTCCCCCTCCACGCTTCTTCCTCACGCATTTCCCTCTTGTGAGGTTGCGTGTGGCACGATTTCCCTCGCGGTGGTCAGGCCCGAGGCTCCTACGGATAGGCGGTTCACTTCCCCCATCCCTCATTAATTCTTGAGGAGCCATCCACCTACCAACCTACGAGTAATTTATTTCAGGCCAGCGAGCCGCTCTTGGTTCTCCAGTCCAGTGAAGTCAAAATACAGTATTGGTTTCAGTGGAAGATAATGCCACCTTTCCAGGTGCCTTCCACCAC